>OY757312.1:33161067-33266507 GCA_963583905.1 Stenurella melanura | reverse complement strand
AATAACATATTTAATAATTCTAGTGAAGGAGAACAATATGCTGAGATAAACCGCAAAATCCTCCCTCTTTAACAACATCAACACGATTTTCTATTTTATTCGAACTTAAGGAAGAAAGTGAAACATTCGATATTATTAATAGAATAAAATGTAGTAGAGCTCCTGGAGTAGACATGATTAATGCAAAAAATTCACAGATCTTGCATCTTTCGCAAGTACCTTAAGCGTATTGAAAATACCAGATGCAACTATACTGCTCTAGGTCGAAGTCCTATAAGATCGTCCTATTGATATACCTGCTAAATTACACCAAATTATTCTCTGTATTTAATTTTTTATAAATATTATTTTTATTAATCATACTACGAGAAACTGAATAATTATATATTAAATACCTTCGATAACATATCTCTGTAATACAGGTACAACCGTTGAGAGAAAGAATTAGAAAGAAAGCGGCCTCAGAAGGCAACGATTAAACAGTTATCGGACGAAAATCGACTGTATACGTGCTCAATAGCATAAGGACGAGTATAGCAGGGGCGTTCGGTAATTATGAACCTTCCTCGCATGTCTGTGGTCTGATCGGCGAGATTCGACAACGGTCCACAAAAAAATTCATAAGAATCAAACGGTAAATCCTTTTATAAATTTGAAAAAACCAACTAAATCCTCGAAAACAAGCGTACAACGTTTACTTCGGGAGTATTTTTCGAAAAATGAGCACGCTTCGAGTTATGATGAGTCAAAGGATTTGTGAATTGATACGTTGCAGGGCAAGCGTTAATTCATTAAGGGGCTCCGTAAGAAAGCATAGCGCGGACAATATTGAATAACTAAAAGCAAATATTAAGTATTAAGATATGTACGTAATATTACGTGAAAACAAAGCTGACGTGCTGTAAATTTCAAATATACAACAAAAATGTTTTTGACTTTTTCGGAAAATCGCCCACTGCAACCCCCTGTACAAGGCGATTTTTCCACGACCAAGTCAAATCTTCGTCTCTTTTGATGGGGCATCGTTTAAAATAGGTCGTAGTTTTTAGCAACACATTGCAAACGAAATGACACAATAGAGGCAGCTTGTTACTCTACTACAAGGCCGGCGCAGCGGCCTGGGCAGATCTGTCGCTGTCGATACGTTTTTCGTAAGCTGGGTCCTATATCATGCGCCCAGTGGTATTTTCAATACTATAATAGTCGAAGAAATCAAGAAACAGATAGCATTGCCACTCCTGCACCTTCTAAACAGAATAATTTCAGCCTCTTTGAATTTGAGACTGCAATAATTATACGTCTATATAAAACCGAAGATAAACACATCGTCTCAAAATATATCCCCTATTACTAATTTGGCAATATTTTTTGAAAATTTTGCAAAACTCAGATTTGTAAAATATCTAAATAAAACTCATTTCAAAAAATCTATTTGGTATTAGAGTAGGTATATCTTCTCAAAATGCTATTTGTCTCTTAACATCAAGAATCTACTAATCATTGAATGATAGTAAGCCTTCATTACGTACATTTTTCTAGATTTTGCAAAGGCCTTCGACACCATACATAGTTGCTGGAGGTTTTGCAACATATATGATCAAAGATAAATGTGTATCTTTTAATGAAGAGTTTTTTAAAAACAGTTTAAGAAAGTACCAATTATTGTAAAAGATATGTAGAAACATTTTTGTCATGTTTTTTTTTCTCTCAGGTGTAACAAATCCATACAGATCATACTGAACAAGATGACGATTCTTTGAATTGTGGATCTCCAAATACATTTTCAAATCATCAGTGTAGAAATTAAATGTACATATTGCAAATCATAATATCGTTAATAATAATCTATACATATTAAGATGTGCGAGCCCAGAAGTGCTTGCGATGTGAACGCAATTTACTACAATCCAGATCCGTTAATTTTTAAAATTTGTGATGTATTAAAAAGATAAGTCACCAACCAACTCAGCAATCGACCAATATAGCAACATCAGAGAATTTCTCAATTGGGATATTGATGTCAATATTGTATACGCTGATCCATGACTGATTATATGCTACGAGTAACACACGAAGTTTGTTACAGTAAACCCTTGTGAAAGGAAACCATGATCAGGTATGATATTTAATTTAGAATTGTTAGCTAATAGGTTTTTTCCAGAACGAAATCATATACAGGTCGAAGTCAGTTATTTCTAGTGCTCAGCTGATCAATCAGAGACTGTTTTTAACCAATGACACTACTTTTGATCAGTTCGCGATCGCTGCTGGAAAGCACTTTGTATTATGAAGAATACTTTCCAAACTTTGCTCAGAATACTTAACTTACTGATGACAGCTTAACAATTAGTTACTGAAGATACTTCCCCAAAATTTTGATATACTCATAATATACACTTTCTTCATACATTAGACAGCACTCCTTGCAAGGATTTATAAAATATCAACGCGAGAGAAACGGATAACGATCTGCGTTACTTCTTATGAAATAAGAGGATATGATCTGGACCAGCGTCTTTATTTTCAGCAAGATTGGCCTTCATAGAACATACTGCGTCGTGATATGCCATGATAATGATTAGAGACGAGGTTCCGAAAACGCTTAAGATTAGTAGTAATTCGCAAGTGACTTTGTTAAAAGCACTGTTTACTTGCTGTTTACATTTGTTACGGGGTATTTTGATACTTCTCCATTTCGTATAGTATTTATCTGTTCGCGAACATTTGTAATTATTATTTCGGAATAGTAATTAAGATATGTGTTATTGTTTATAAGGGAAAATTTCAAGTAAACATATTGAGTTAGGAAAATACTTCCTATGGTCAAAGTTCAACAAAAAAATTTCTTAGAATATATTCAGAAATTTGAAAAACAAATTCATTTTATTTATTTGATAAAATGTGTAAAATGTTACTATTTTATACTACCATACAACAATCCAACAACATCCACGTATGATTTCGAAAATCTTAGATATTAATTAGTTAGTTCCTAAAACAAGTACGAGCATCGAAATATATAGGTTTAGTGCTAAACAGTCGAGATTTCAAATATACCCCTTAAAAAAAATCTTGGAGTCAGATGGCAATCGAAAAATTACAATTGGTTTCCCTGGTATCCGGCCAGATATCTACGACATGCTGCGACGTGGCAAATGAATGGCTGGACAGGGCGGAGTCCGGGAACTAAATGATAATTAGTATAATTGGAATAAAGCTCACTAATCTGAGGTGAATTAAAATGGCATTAAGTAATATTTCTGAAAGGAATTTTAAGAACCACTGCGTAAAGAATCACTTTTCCACATCTAGATTTCCTCTCCAAGTCTCTTTAACTGAAAACATCTTGATGATATACTTGCACTCTAGTAAGTGGCAATAAGTGCTCATAGAATGTTAATAATATAATTTTTAAAATGGTCGGCTCCGAGGTAGTAATTGGTAGTTCTCCTTCAACGGAATCATCTCAATATACAGAGAGATCCATACGTAATGGATACATTCATTTTCTACGCAATTTACAATATATTAGTAAAATCTTAAAACACGTCAATTTAATAATTTTATACCTCCTTCTTCAACCCCCTTGGAGTGACATGCAGCTACCCCTTTAAAATACTTAAATGGAACGAGGGTGCGTGTTATAGCTCATTTGAAAAGGGTTTTATCTCTATCCAACAATATAAGAATTTTTTAATTTCTCGGTTTTTTTATTGAAAAATATTACATTGTTAATGTTAGTAAGTAAGCAAAAGAACATAAAACAGTTTAAATAAAATGTTCAAACTGGGCTTCTTGGCAATAATGATGGCGTCGTTAAAATTCTTCTAAAACATTTTGTATTGTTTTCGGGTGATTTGTTTTATTTCTTGCCTTATTCTGTTTTTTAAATCATCGACGTTATTTGGTCTATTCAAGTAGACTTTCGATTTTAAGTAACCCCATAAATATAGTCAAGCGGGGACAAATCGGGAGAACGGGCATGCCGCTCAAATTCACCGCGTCTACCGATCCACCTATTGGGAAAAGTTTTATTAATATAGGCTCTTACTTCCAACGCAAAATGTGGCGTAGCTCCTCACTGCATAATCTATTCCATATGTCGTTCTACGTACGTGGATCGGCAGGTATCACACGATCTGATAGAGCATCCCTTATGTACCTATTTGCAGCTGAGGGGTCACCAATCACCACCAAATGCATGCGATCCCCTAAATATGTGCCACCTCGCACCATAATTGGGCCTCCATCGAAAAAGTCAGTAGGAGTAAAGTTGGGTTGTTCATTTTGTTCTTGTTGTTCAGGTTGTTCTAACTGTACGCTCATTTATTCTGGTTCCACAAATAGCTTCTAGTTCGTTTCATATTTTGAGTTGCATTCAATGCCCATTTCGGGGTGTTTGCAACCATGAAAATCATGGTTGAGAGTTTTCTGCCTTAACCTCGTCCAACGTTACGATGGATCGTCGATTTTTATTTATCAAACATATCGGCAACATGTAAGATCGATCATATTCTATCACAGTTGCAGCCCTAGTGATATTAGTCTGTGCTAAGTTACCCATTATGAACTGTTTCACAATCAAGGTGACGATAGCATACAAAAATAAAACAAATTTAAACAATTACTTATGAATGCATAACGAATTAATGTAGAGGAAATATGTGTTTCAAATTAAATGAATCCTTACACATTGTCATCGAATTTGATATTGATTAACTCGACAGAAATGTGAAAAATAAAGAATAAAAAACGGCTGTCTAAGGAATCTCTACTTCCACATCCATATTTGTCATCCAAGTCACTTAAGAGGAAACATCTTGACTAGATTTGCACTCTAGTATATGGAAATTGTTGGTCATAGAATTTTAATAATACTTGGAGCAGATGTCATAGAAAAGTTTGAGGTGTTGGTTTCTATCATATACGTTAAAACTGAAGGTCACCCCCAAATCGTAATATAGTAGTCGAAGTTCTCATTATTTGCGGCCGGCTGAAACTTCGTATTCTGCTTGAATTAAGGTATCTAAATGGTTATGAAAACTGTCAGTGAAAAATTTCGGTCAGAAGTGGTGTAAGAACTTCCCAAACATGTATTTTCTGAAATTAAATTTTTATTATGTGCCGCCGTCTGACTATTGAATATATTATTCTAGAGACCGTTTTGACCCTGTAATTGTCTCCAGATATCTCAAGCGCGCATATATCTCAAAAAGAGATTTCAGTTTCTGTGGCGTAATGATTTTGTGTCTTTTTTACATTTTGGAAATGATTTTCAACCAAAAGAAAAGAATAAAAGATATTCATATCGCGCTTAATTTTGTAGATATACTTAATTCACCGATTAAACAATTGATACACGACATCTTTTGAACTATTTCATTTATCAAAAAATGCATATTATCATTTAGGTTGGAAATTTAATTTTCTATCAAATATATTCAGTAACTTTTTTGAGTATCTCACTTGATTCTTGAGATATAAGCTGAAGTATAAAAAACTAACATTTTTTTTTACTTACAAATTTTATAATTTATCAGTCAATTACAACTTCCGTGATTTTTGAACTAAAATATATTTGTGAGAAACAGGAATTATTATTGAAGATTCGTATATGAATTTTCAATTTTTTAATAAATTACTGAAAAATATGCCTCTTTACTAAATGACAAAATAATTACACATAAACTAAAGCTAAATGTCAAGTACACTTGTCATCAACAATCGCCGCTGATTACTTGAATAATCATCATCAGATTCAAAATGAGTCTCATTGGAAAAGTCATCGTCAACATATTGTTCGTCAGAAGAGAGACATATGATTTCGCTTTGTAGTCGTTGCTCTGAAATATTACAGTGGGACGATATTCCGCCTTTAAATAAATTTTAAATAATACACGAAAAATCATTGGTAAGGGTGCGCGATAATTTTGATATATCGACATATATTGATAATTATCGATACATCGAAGAGCGATAATTCAAAGGAAAAATATCGATATATAGATACATTACCGTTTACCGATAAATTATTGTTCACCGATAAATTATCGTTCACCGATATCATGCATCGATAAATTATTATTATTTATTAAATTTATCGATATAACGATAAGTTATCGTTTGTAGGAAATAGAATCAAATTTATCTACACACAAAGAACAGTTTTATTAATATCACATTTTTATTATAGGTCATCTGGTATTATTAATATAAACATGCCGTATTAATAATATTTTGGCACAACGTTCCTATTTAAAGATAAAAAAATTTAATGGTGACGTAGGTGAAAATACAAGTTGGTGGTACTCCCACTACACCACTGTTGCATTTAACAGCATTGCCGGTCTTTGAAAAATATTTCCAAATTATACTTTTTCAGGCATTTTTAAAGTATAACTTAGCAGGTATCACTGGGTCGCATCAAATGACAAATAATACACCACTTACAAACTTAGTAAATCTAAATCAAGCCTGGCATGGCGTTCGGAGAAATCCCATATTCCACCTCTTCAGTAATTGTACGTTCCCGGCAGCAATCGGCGTTGAAGTATATATTATTTATCGATATCTATTTATCTATCAATAACAATAAGTATAGATAATTATTATTGTATCAATAGTTATTGATGTATAGATAATTATATTGATGTATCGATAATTATTGCGTTTATCGACAATTACCGAAATTATAGATTAATAGGTCGTTATCGATATGTTTCCACTATCGATAATCTTATCGCTCACCCCTAGTCATTGGATTTTTTTTTCAAAATAAATCTTTTCTGCGTCAATCATGAGATTTTTTCAATAAAATAAATAGTTTAGATATTGCGCATTGATGATGTATTATAATTTCTAAGTCAAAAAAATTGTAATTAGTGTTTTATTCTTCCGCTTATTTCGCGAGAATCAAGTGACATACCCTAAAAATTTATTTCATGTCTTGCAGAAAATTTAATTTTCAATGTAAATGCAAATATGAATTTTTTGATAAATGAAATAGTATAGTAGTAACAGCATATTATTCTAAAAAATAATATATTCAATCGTCAGACAGCTGCAAATAATAAAAATTTTATTTCAGAAAATACATGTTTGGGGATTTCTTACACCACTTCTGTCCGAAATTTGTGTCTGACAATTTCCATAATTATTTGGGGACCTTAATTAGAGCAAAATAGGTACGCAAAATTTCAGCCGACCGCAAATAATTGTATTACGAGGGATGATATCCTCATGGCAACGTTCTGGTAAATTTCTAGCCGACGGCAAATAATATAAGAAAAATATTTAAGTAGTGGCTTTTAGACTATCAGATACTCACGGCGCGAGGTTTCTGGAAATTTGTTTATTATGATCGATATTGTAAATAACTTCATTTATTTCGTTTTCGATGCTGCCATCTTCCAAATTGTTGAAGTGGTTCTCATTCTGTAATTTACTCAAGGTGATAAACTTGTATGTTTGTTTTTCTGCACATCTGTCGACTTGATCAAAGCGATAATGGTTCCCTGAGTGTTAAGTATTGCTTGCGCAGGTACTGGCGTTGCTAGTTTTCATTATGACACACTGAATGTGTTTTCATTGAAATATGTTAACATTTTCATATTTTTCTGTAATTGTGTTTTTACCACTGAATTAGCTAATGAAAGTTACTTAAAGAAAAAGCAATAAAACATTTTATGAGCAATATTTTTGTATTTAATAATTAAAACCGAGGAATGCATAAAAATTAGTATATTGCAACAAATCTTTCATTTTATACAATAATTATGCACAACAATTATTTAATTTCATACTATTTGCGTATATCCAATAGTGAAATAAAGATAATATGATACCAATAGGTTCATATGTTACAAAATATTTTTTCATAATTGAAGGTAATACTTCTATGAATACGAAAATAGTACACATTCATTATTACTACATAATAAAGTTTAACTCTGTTTTAATTATTTGTAAAACTAGTAAGTAGTAATCACGACGAATAAATGATTATTTGCCCAACTTAATAACAATGAGGTTTTTATATGCAAGCCATATAATAAATAATTAATGCGGGTTCAGAAAAAAAATTCTACAGCTGTTAAAATAGACTTCCATATTAACACATTTTGTCAACAAATATATGTAATGATAACGGGGTGAAAATTTGAGAATTCAAGAAACCAGTGTCTCCATACTTGACTAAAAATGAATTAATTGATTTTACAACCAAATAATTATATATTTAATAAGGCAAAAATTCTAATTCGTAAAGGGTAGGGATGGAGGAAAAGAGTTTTATGTTCCATCTTTCCAATATGGCGGTGCGAGTAGCAACGCCTCAAGGTCGAAAACTCTAAATATTAATTATTATGTCAAATATCAAAACCATGTCAGATTTAAACCTTCCCTAGCCTTTTATTTATTTATTTATTTATTTATTTATTTATTTATTTATTTATTTATTATGGCAGTCTACAGCTTTCTCAAGCCAATTTCAGACTCTTCCTAAATACTTAACCTAACTTAAACTAAATTAAAATATCTAAAGATAAGTCACATCACATGGATAAGAACGAGAGAATAAAATATAGATATGGCAGGAGAAATGCTTACATAATTTCTATTTCTATGAATAAGAAGGATAGAATAAATTATAGACATGGTAGGTGAGATGCTTACATAATTTCTGTTTCATTTTGAGTATTAAGTAATCTACTTTTTAATTTGTTTGTAAACATTCCGTATGTATCACTGAATATGTTTAGATATCGCTGTAATGAATTATAGCTCTTTGCCATTCTCACAGGGGGTGACGTTAGTTCATAGTTTCTAGTTGGTGTAACATATGAAAAAGTTCTTTGAAAGCGTGTTCTTTCATCTGGCACATTGATTATTATTTTATTTAGGGTAGTTAAGTCATAAAAAAGATTATGTAGAAGTTTATACAGATAAACAATGTCAAAGTAAGTTTTTCTGCTATTTGGTGTCATTAAATTATACTTAGAAAGATGGTCTAAATAACAAGAGTTACTGATATACCTCGTCTGTAAAATAAAATCAATATGTTTTGTAAATTTGTTCTGTACATTTTCTAATATTTGTATATACCCGGTATAAAAAAGGACTCCAGACCGTGCAGCAGTAATCCAGTTTGGATCTTACAAAGGAATAATATAACATTAAAATAGTTTTCTCACATTTAAATGATTTGCAGTTGAGTAAAATAAAACCTAAATTTTTGTAGCATTTACTGGAAATAGTCACGTGGTCATTAAAAGACCGTTTCGAGTCGAATGTTACACCCAGGTCAGTTCTATATAAACTCTTTCCAAATTCTTGTTTTCGATTTCGTACCTATTTATAATCAAGCATTTCGTGAAAGTCGTTACCTTGCATTTATTAATATTAAAAGGCAGCTTATTTTGGATAGACCAGTTAAATATTTGTCTATATGTCATCTTGTAGAAGCAAACAATCCTGACAATCTTCTATTTGTTTATATATTTTCATATCATCAGCAAAAAGGCTAACTTCTGAATATTTAACTGACTCTATAATATCATTAATGAAAATTAAAAATAGAAGAAAGCCTAGATTTGAGCCCTGTGGAACTCCTGAATCTGATGTGTAGTAATTCGATTCGAAATTATTGATCATGACATATTGCTGTTGACTTATCAGGTAGGTAGACATAAACGTTATTAGGTCACTAGAGATGAAAATTTTTTTAAGCTTATTTAGCAATATGCAATGGTCAACTTTGTCAAATGTCTTAGCAAAATCGTTATAGATTACGTCCATTTGATTGTTATTTGCGAATGCATCCATCGTAGAGGTCACAAAATCCACTAGATTTTCATTTACTGATCATTTCTTTTGGAACCCATATTGAAAATTAGATATTTGTTTTTTGACATGTGCATACTGGTAGTTATGTATAACGGTTAGAAATATCTTAGATAAATTTGATAATATGGCAATAGGACGATAATTTGCAACTTCTCTTCGATCGCCGCTTTTAAAAACAGGAATAATTCAGGCTATTTTCAGTTTATTAGGAAATTTTTTATTTCTAAGAGCTATATTAAATATTATTACTAGTGGCTTGACAAACGATTCCTTGCAACCCAGTAATTTCTAAAATATTTAACAATTCTAAATCCCCATTATCAACCACATCACTAACATTTATTGAATTTATTCTTTTGCAAAGTAAGGCATCTTTTTATGTCTCTAATGAACTAATGTGTACCAAATTATGTAAAACCATTTCCAAGAATTGCTGAGATAATTAAAATCAATATTTTGGACGCCATGTAATGTAAACTGGCCATACGTTAGTCTTTTCAATATTGTGGATGTACTTTGAAACACCCTGTATATTAAGGGGCATTTTTAGCTGCATTGTTTGAATTCAATGGCGAAGAAATCCGATGTACCTCGCGGATCATGTATCTCAAAGATACGACGAAGTGTCATACGATTATCAATCAATCAAATCAAAAACATATTTATTTGAAAAAATTACAGATGTAATAATACTTAAAGAAAATTGTACAATAAATATATGAAATAAACACGTAGGTGTGTGTAAACACACTTGATTGCGGAATAAATCAAAATTAACTAATTCTAGAACATTACTATAAAAGATACACAATAGTCCAGTCATTTTAGTTGAAAGCATCAAAGTAATTGTAAAAGGTATGCTCTGCAGTAACTCTAATATAGAAGATGTATACGACGATGGTGTTTCTGATGAAGAGTGATGCATGTTAGAAAGGACAGTAGTGTTTTAATTGTGTTAGTAGTTTCTTCAAAGAGTGTACAGTAATTTATCAATATTTTGTAATAATTGGAACATGATAGAGACAAAATTAGATAAAGTCTTTATATGATTCCTGGTTCAAAAGACTTTCTTTTTTGTACATATTTGAAGTTAATCGGAGCAATATGTGCATCTTATTGATTTCGAGAGTAAATCCAAGAAGGTGGCCCAATAAGGCGGATTTCCCATACTTAGTTTTTTCTAGACTTTTGAATTGTCGTTGGGGATATTATTTCAAGTCTAAAAAACCTTAGTTTATGTCTTTTACAATTAGTTTGATGTTTAACCTTTTGTTCACCTAAAATGACTAGTCTACTAGGCACTACACTAAAGTCTGTTCGCCAAGCTCTGAGAAAGTACATGCGCTGTTCACGTGCGCTTCGTTCACCAGAGCCCTTCGTGCGTAAAATTATTAAGAATATACAAGGAATTTCCTGATCGATTTGAGAACGATTGGATATTAGGATATTGTACTTTCAAACTTGATAATACATTTTCCATAAACTTCAAATAGATTCACTAAACCGTTTATGAGTTATAATAATTCAAATTTTCGAATAAATGTGAATACACTATTAAGCAAATTACATACAACTGAGGTCGAGAAAACCGCTGCCAATCTCCTGAAAAGTGCAGCCAATGGAGATGGAACACGTCGCGATCACGAGGCAATCATGCATATTTTTGTTAGTCTCAGCCGTCCGTGAATATACTATAACTACGATATTAAGAGTAACAATATGTCAATCGCTTCAAATACATATTGTTATATATTACACCACCTTGAAACTGGAGATTGATACGCCTGTGCCTAATAGTGACTAGAAACTTGTAGAAAGAGATAGAGTTTTCTAGAGTGTGGTGGGAGAAGATTCTTGATTGTGTTCTGGATGGATCTAGAGGCAATTTCCGAGAATATAAGGCGCAATTACCGGCGCAGGAGGGGAAGTTCTATAAAAGTGACGTTCGGTAACGAAAGTGAGGTTAGAAGTATTGTCATTGTGTAATCAGTAAATTATTAAATAAAGTGTTAAAATTATTTAGAACCCACGGATTCATACAGGATGTTTCCTAAAGGGTGAAAACTCGTAACAGTATGATAAAATAACATGGGAAATATTTGCAAGAAGTATCAATCCAGAACGATAGCAGTACTTGGCAGACTTTCTTTTTCTTTTTTTTTGTCTTGTTTTAATATTAACTTAAACGAGAATTCTTTAAATCAATTTTATTATGTATGATTGTCCTATCCAGAGATAATATGTATGTTTTACCTATATTTTAAAATTTTTGTTTCGGATGTACGTGTTTAGCAGCGGGCGGAAGAAGATTAAATATTCGAATAGAATACAGCGACAGCGCTGTTTCATTGTTTTGAGCATTTTCGGGACAGATAAGTTGTCGAAGTCTCTTAATTGGTAATTACAATTATTATCAGTGAGCGTGATTTTCTTTATGGCATCCCTTCTGCAAGAGATATAAAAAATGTGCCTGTCGGATATCCATAACCTGGACTTCCTTGTATAACTCGTCACTAGGGCAAGATGGTTTCTTTTTAAAAATCGCTTTTAATATCCTTTTTCCAAGTCTATTATATAACAATTTAATGAGCCTCCCCAAGCTATCACTCCATATTATAGTCGATATTCCACAAGTGCGTATAGTATAGCACTTTTAGTTGTTTAAAGCTTAATATAACAGTGTGTCCCACTTAAGAACTAGCCGCCCTGCTGATCGATCAGTATTCCCAGATATTTTATGTTGGATGCTAACTTTATTGTTAGGTCATTTTCTGTTTCACTTTGTGAATAAGATGGTTCTCTAGATCTATGTGAAGAGAAGGCTAAGCAAACGGTTTTATCCACATTTAACGTTAAAGATGATGACCGAAAACCAAGATTTCAGTTTTTATAACTCATTTTCGGCACGAGTTTTTATTCTTTTCCAGTTATCCTCTTCATAGAGAATACTAGTTTCGTCTGCAAATCCAATTATTTTACTTGTAATGTTTATACCGAATAAATTGTTGGTATACAAGAGAAAGAGCAGCGGCCATAGCACGGTTCCTTGAGGAACCCCAAAGGTAAAATTCTGGGTTAGCTCAATATATTGACTATTTTTACATACTGATAGCGGCCTTGTAAATAACTTTTAATACATTTTAAAGGCACATCTCTGATTCCGATGTCCTCCAGTATTTTGTACCTTATCGTAGCAGACAGTATGAAAGGCTTTCGCTGAGTCTAAAAATGTACATAGCGCAAGCTTTTCTTTATCCGCAGCTCTATGTATGCATTCTGTCAGTGTGTCAATTGCATCTATTGTTGATTTGCCAGACTAGAAACCATACTTTTGATTAGTTATTAAGTTGTGTTTTTTTATAAAACTGTCTAATCTCTTTTTGAGGAAAAATTGAAAAATTTGTTATCAAGAATATCGGCCTATAGTTAAGTGGAACCACTAGAACTAGTTTATCACCTCTCTTGTAAATGGGAACAATAATTGATTCTTTAAATTCATTCGGATAGCAACCGGTCTCAAGAATAGTATTCAACAACTTTGTAAGTGGATATGCGATATTGTCTGCAATTTTATTTATTGCCTCTGCCGATATACCATCCACTCCAATGCCTTTTTTGTTTTCTTAAATTTAAATTGGTATTTTTGACTTCGGATTCACAAGTTGGCGATAAAAACATGGAAGACCAGGTAATCTTGAAAGAAAATATTATGAAACTTGATATGAAAATTTTGACTGGTTTCTAACCAGAAAACATATTTACGAAGATTTAACGACAAAAATTTGTAAACTGCGTTTTATTAATAATAACCTACAAATCAAATAGGTGCCAGACAACAAGAATACGATTATATTGACGTAAACTTAAGGACCCCAGTTTTGTTTGTAGAAGATGTCACAATTCAAGAACAATTAAAAATCGAATTGTAACTTCTGTTTTTTTTTTTTTTGACATACATTTAAGTGTAGTCCCCAAACAGAACACGGAAGCGATAATACAGAAAGCGAGGACGAGGAGAACTCTACTTTACCCTATGATAGGTAGACAGAGCCAACTCAACCTGAGGAACAACCTCACGCTTATCAGGACCCTCATTGCACCTATTCTGACTTACGCCTCCGTTGCCTGGGGATACCAAGCAGCCACCCATCTGAAGAGGATACAAGCCGTGGAAAATGTCGCACTTCGGTGCGCCGTGGATGCACCATGGTTTGTCAGAAACGCCGACATCTTCAGAGATCTGGAATACACCCCAGTAACTGAAGTCATCCGGGACAGAGCGAAGAACCTATACGCCCGTGCAGCAGAGCATGGGAATCCGCTGGTCAGACAGGCGACTGACTATGACCCCAACGACGCTCCGAGGCACAAGAGGCCGAAGCTCCAGATCCTGGATAATGGGTAAGTATAACTAACCCTTTATCTGTTTCAGCCCGATCTGCAAGCCACACCGCAAGGAGACAATGACCAAAAACATCCAATTGCCCGATCCCGGGGGTACCAAGCAAACAACCAGCTCGGTACCCTTACCCTAGCCCGTGCCGGCCTCTGACGCTAAGAAAGCGTCTCTGGCCGAACACAATCCTGAACTACAGAGTTCACACTTCCTTCCGACGAAATCGGAGCACATGATGCCAATTGGCGCCCTGGGCTTCCGACTAGTCGACACCCCCCCAAATCCCTTTCAAACTCCGAGAGGGCTCGGTAACAGCCGTTCCCTCTCACGACAGACGAAAGACGCTCCCGGGAGCCTATACATGCCAGCGAAGAGAGAAGACCAAGACAGAAGAGCGCCAGAGGAAACGACCCAGCTGGCAGGGTCCAACAGCCAGGACCAGGGGAGGGTTGCTAACATCGCCAATACCGTCCGCATTTGCGGGGGGGGGGTAGGCCCACCCCTTACGACGCCGGTCCAGGTCTACAGCGATGATTGGGGCAAAGAGCTCAAGCTCGACCCCTAATCATCCGAGACCGTCATCATTAGTCAAGAATATTGGCGCGTAGTCCCCAATTACAAGATAAGAAATAAATCACTCTTGCAATGGTTAAATTCAGGGAGCAGTGTGATTATTATTATTCTTGAATACGACCGTCAATTTGTACAGTTATAACTTTCTATTCAGAATACGTTCCATCTCTCAAATCCTACTATTTCAACTAATTTAAAAAAAATGTAACGCTATTGTTTTTACCAGCATTAAGGTAATAATTTTAAATGTTAAAGTTGTAATTAGCTTAACAGTGTAAATCATTATGATACTTTCAACCTCTGGGATTTTAGGTAATTACAAAAATAGATTAACTGGATTTCAGCCGGCCTTCTTGTGTTATACGGGTTTTCTCAGAAACTATAATTACGCTTGCAAAACCACTTGCTTGAGAGTAAGGACCTGTATTTGAACACCAAAGTGATAAGAACATAATTAGGAAATATTATGTTTCATCGTACAATAGTAGTTAATAGTAGATTAATTTCACAAACGGGTGAAGTAGAAACGAAAAGAATATAGGACCTTCTTTCTACCTTAAAATGTTGTATTAAATGATCGGAGACACCACTTGAAATTCCAAAATTTGATTAATCAGGTACGAAGAAAAGAAAAATAAAATTCAAACAAGTTGTTTTAAGAGCCCCTCGAAAACTAAATGAACGTGTGTGATTGATTGATTGATTGATTTACCACAGTAAGGTGGGCATTGCTGCAGATTCCGGGCATCCATGGAAGTTCGTTCCAACACGCAGCTTGATCGTCCGTCGAACACGCCCAATAGCGGCCTTTATACGGAAGAGATTAACCGCGTTATTGAGGAACGTGCGATAATGCATAGGATTGAACGAGCATAAATTTGGACGCGTAAAACCGCCCGCCGAAAAACTTGAAAATTACGTCTTGCTTGCGTCGCGCTGTTAAGAATGTGTAAAATTGGATTGCGCGAGCAAAAGTGCCCAGATAATTTGAGAACTGCGTTCTATCACTCGTTATTAGCTCGGCATGTGGAATTTGTAAAATTTACACGATTTTTTCAAAACAGAGAATTGGTGCGCTTCCCTTTTAACAAGCACGCCACAAATCACTCGGTTAAACCTGTCCTCTGCAACTGCATTTACACGAAAGGTTATACGCGCGCGATTGAACGGGCATTTCCAAATTCGCGCGGTTAAAACTTCTTGTGTAAAGGCCGCTAATGAACGGAAAAACCGCGCGCCGGAACCAAATCTCGGATATTTTATATACCGCCTGACCGGCTGCATACGGCGGGTTGGACATTGGACATGCTTGTTATCAGCAACGACAGTCGCATGACGCATGGGGTGGGAATACAGGATGGGAGGTGTAGGTGTATCTGAGATGCTTCTTTCAAGTTTCCACCTATCCTCATCTCCTTATTTTTCTTCTTCTAAATTTTCCGTTTCTGAATCTGACAGCTTTTACTTTTTTTGGTTTTATTTATTAACCGTTCCACAGGTAAATATCCATTTACGGTGGAGTTGCTGGGAAGGACCCTATCTTGCGGTAACAATATTTTTTGCGCGTTATGAGAAAAAAGGTCCGAAGGGATAGTTTGCTCACCCTATCCAGCCACAATCGGTTTCAATTTACAGTAATTTTTTTCAACTGCCACCTTCCAATTCCGGGTATTTTCTGTTTCATTATCTGAAATTGTTTTCTCTGTTGTTTAATGGTCCTGGGACAAGGATTAATAAACCAATAAATAATAACTTTTCAATTTTAATTTCTAATTTTTCAATTTAAATAAGGAAATAGACTTTATTAACGAGCTAAACTAAATTAAATAAAAGTAAACAAAAATGTATCTGTTTCTTTCACAACTGGCTGGCTGTTGCTTATTTTATATCACCCACTTGTTTATATACACTTTTTTGTGTTGCTTTTTTCAACCAACATAACTTAATTAAATATCAACTATATGAAATAGCCAGACTCGTGCTAATTTATACAAATCAATGCAGAATTGTTTACGCCTTAATTCAATACAATTTCGACGTTTTGTTGCCGTTTTATTCGGATTTATCTCGATCTCTTGTAGGAGCCACGAAACACGCGTCTGTCACTGAATTCGACACACTTTGAACCCTCTCGAAAACCAAATGAATGAACCTGTTTTTTTCATTTTTAGATTCATATAGTTCAGTTATATGTTCCTGATGTGTGCTTTTTGTTGTTAGGGAGCGAAAACTACCCCTTCTGAAATCATGTAAAATAAGCATTCTTCCATGTTGTGGAATATAGTTTATGATTTATTGAAATGTTCTTACCCTTAGAAACCACCCCTTATTACAAAATTTATAGAGAAATTAGTTTTCAACACCTTGAAATTTTTTAATGGTGCATTTATAATGAATTGAAATCCCGTCACTGTTTATAATATCATTTCTGATTTATTGCAACGTTTCATCCCTTACAAATTATCCTTGTGGTTAAAACTAACTACCGTATTTACTTAAAATTAAAACTGAAATTATTAAATGAGTAAAGCGAAAAAATAAAAATTTTATGTACATTGTAATAGCATGATGCTTTATTATCAAAAATCTGTAGATAGAGCATATGTGTTTAGATGTATGTATGTGACCGAAAAACGTGATTGGTCTTGTAACGATAACTTCCTTAATTTTTAAAATGTTAGTCGCCCCAAAAACCTTTTTGCAGGGAATTTCAAGGGCTACAAGGCCAGTAAAGTTGAACTTACTTGAACCATTTTTTAATTTAAACGGCTTGGAGAAGGTAGTTCTCTAAATCGGTGATATCTCAACCAATTTTCATCAAAAGAAATTAAAAAAATAATTAAAAAAAAGTTATTCTCTTGCATTTTTTACGTATCTACTTTAGTTTTTAAGTTATTGAGAAAACATTTTTTTTTTCAATAATTTAAAAAATTATTGAATCCAAATTTTCTCAAATCTAGGCATTCTAAAGCGTTGACACTTCTAGAACACATTGTTAGTACCTAAATAAAGTCAACTGTAAATGTATTACATTTAATTTCAGTTCTTGCAATTAAGCCATTAGTTTCAGTGCTGATTTTTTCTCCAAAAAAAAACGAGACAACCATTTTCTTTTCAAATGCTTTAAAAACGTTTCACAAGTTTTCCTCCAAAAGTTCGAAACATACTGATTTATTGAAAAAATTTTACGGAACATTTTTGCTTAGAATTCATCCCATATATAGATTTCTATGGTTCTATGGTTTTGAGTGCAGTAATTTCCACCCCCGAGAAGGGGTGGCACCAACTCCCGGAATAGAAGTACACATCGGCACTACTAACTTTTGCTATATAGACCTCTAATATATACACCAAATCACAAGTTTCTCTACTGTTACCAGCTTGCTTTATTTATTTTCCCCTGTTTACCCCCAAACCCTTCAGTGCAATCATCACAAAATATAGTCGAGTTCCAGGTGTCGTTATAATATAAATAAGTATACCAAACTTCAAGTGAATATCTCAATTTCATTTTTTCAACCCCTTTAATAATGGAGTGAAGGGGAAGGAAAGATTATTAAAAAATCTAAGGCTCCGACTTCTAGTACCAAATCCCAATTCTTGTACTCTTACCAGCTTGATTTACTTATGTTCCCCTATTTACCCCTATTTAACCCCAACCCTTCAACGAAATCATCTCAATATAATCTAGTTCCAGATGTCATAACATATACGTATACCAAATTTCAAGTGAATATCTCAATTTTATTTTATCAACCCCTTCAATAATGGAGTGGGGTGAGGGGGTTAGAAAATGTTATTTAAAAAAAATTTGGTCTTCTAATATATACAGCAAATCTCAAATTTATGTACTCTTACTAGCTTGCTTTGCTTATTTTCCCCTATTTACCCCAATTTAATCCCCAACCCTTCAACGGAATAGTCTCAAAATATAATCTAGTTCCAGATGTCATTATAATATATATGTATACCAAATTTCAAGTGAATACCTCAATTTTATTTTGTCAACTCCTTTAATAATGGAGTGGGGTTGGTGGAAGGATAGAAAATATTATAAAAAAATATGTGGCTTTGGCTTCTAGCATATACACCATATCTCAAGTTTCTGTACTCTTACCAGCTTTCTTTACAGCCTTCCCCTATTTACCCCTATTTACCTACCCAACCCTCCACCGCATATGTTCAAAGAACATTTTAGTTCCAGATTTTGTTATAATACATTCGTGTACAAAATTTCAAGTCAACATCTTACCGTTCCAGAGAAAAAAAAAGGTTAGACAGACAGACCAACCGACAGACAGAAACATTTTTTCGCTCAAATTTAAAATCTCTACTTTTCATGACATTCTAAACCTATTTCATGAAAAAATAATTTTGAATTTTTTTTCACGATTACCCACTATACTTCCAATCCTCTACGTGGGTGTGGAAGTAATAAATTTAATCTAAGTACACTTTTTAAAATTATATAGTTTATTATATCAGCAGCTATTTCATTACATAACATCAATCAAATGAGAGCTAATGCACAATTAAACACGTTCAATTTTTACATTTCTACTGTTAATATAGGTAATGAATGAAACACTTGTCGCACAATTAAAACATCGATCAATAAATTGTTCAAGTTACTTCACTTTTAAGTTTTATAAATTATTCTAGGTATGACGTGGTCCTTTCGTAAATCATCCTGGGTGGTTCAACAACGATTTTTTAATGAATTCCGACGTCGATTTCGCCTCATATATCCTAAAATTGCCTCTAGATCCATCTATCCAATTCCAGAACAATATAGAACTCTAGATGGGCGTAACAGTCTCCAGTTTCTAGGGGATGTAATGCATAACATCATGTAAACTAAGTTTCTATCTGTGGATATAGACAGCTGCGGTCCCCAACGCACTTATGATTTTTCTTGAATAATGGTCAGGGACCGTTTCATCTGCTTCCATTTGTTCGTCTGAGGAGGGAGCTCTTCATCTTCTTTAGCCCGTTCTCATCCACTCCTGGACATATGCCGCGTCCATATTTTTCCAACGGTATCTATCTTGAGCACTTAATATCCAATTTCTGCCGGCTTGTCTTTGGATACCGTCTCACCATCTTGTGCGGGGGCGCCCAACACTTCGCCTAGTTTCTCTAGGTCTCCACTACATTATAGCCTTCGTCAACTTTATATTATCTCTGGCAACGTGCCCTACCCAGTACCATTTAGTTCTAGAGATGCGCTCTATGACGTCAGAGACTCTTGTATTGTCCCTAATGACCTCGTTCTAACTCAGTCCCCCAAGCTGATCTCCAGCATTGCACGTTCCATTGCTCGTTGGCAAACCCTGGGAATGTTTGCTCTTTTTAGTCTAAGGGATACATTCTCGAGGTCGTAGGTCATAACCGAGACTGTATCCCTTACACCAAACAGAGCAACCTTCAATGCTGGGGATCAGCTTGAGGGACCGAGTTAGAAAAGAGGTCATTAGAAAGGGAGGAAGTTCTAGGTGGCATTATTTCTGACAGATCTATCTGTTGATTGCCAAGCTTCATATATTTGTTTGGAACTTTTCACTATCTTTGGATTGAGTTGCATTGTGGTCTTGAAGTTGGTGATGTTAAGTTGCGATTTATAAATTGTACATCTTGTTCGAGGTCCACCATTTCTTGTTATTGCTATTGATATATGTAGTAAAGCAAATAATGTGCCTACCTACCTAACTGATAACTATTACATCCACGGCCAACAATAAATTTACAGAAGAAGAAATAGCTAGTGTTTCTAGTCAGTGAATATAAATTACTTATTGCTTTTTAAAGGTTTATTTTTGTGTCGGGAGTTTTCAAAATTTTTAATGTAACTTTTATCACTCTTAAGTCGGAACTCTAAAAATTACAAATAGTCGACTACAATGAATGTTGTATACAAAAAGTGAATTCCCTGAGTAATAATTATTATGAATTGGTGCATTGCATTGTGTAATTGTTGATAACGCGAGTCGTCCTTGTTTTGTCTTCACGTATATGTAAATATTGATCTAATATTTTATATGCAAATAGATCTGGTACTTGTACTATTGTTATAAGTAGATCTGGGACTAGTTCTGCAATATCTAACCAAGAATAATAATAATAATTAATGGCGATGGACGACAGGTTGCTGAATAAATGAAATATGAATACTTCAATTGCCAGTGAACAAGAACTCCATGAGCATGGGGAAATATTCATATTGAGAAACATCTACCATTAATATTAAATTATTTAATTACCTACACATCCACGTAGTGGCGCGGAAGAATAGTAATTGTAAAAAAAATCCATTTTTATTTACTTCATTTGCCGAAAGGAGGTATTGTATTCATGAGAAAATCACCCTCCGGGATTTTTTCGGATTTCCACGTTTTGCAAAAATTTTTAAGCATATCATCAGCAATAGGGCAACAATATTCTTAGAAAAATATATCACATTATCAAATTCTCAGTATGGGTTCAGAAAGGTTAGATCAGTTGAGAGTGCGTCATCTAAATTGTTTGATTTTAGTTATAGGGAATTAAATAGTGGTAAGTATATTGTGATAATTCTATTTGAGGTCTCAAAAGCTTTCGACCCTGTTACTAATAGTGGAGTAAATAGGACATTGATATGTACAGTTTTGTAACAGAAATATTATGATTTTGTACCTTCTGGGGTGTCGCCAGGAGTATATATCTGAGTTTTGAAGTTCCAAAGCCTATTGCGTTTTTTTTTTTTATGAACAATTTTGTTTTCTGAAAAGCGTTTTCTTAGGTAAAAAGGTGAATCTCCGGTTCTAGAGGTCCGATCGGGACAAACTAAAAGCAAAAAACCTTCGCAATAAATCTGTGTAGGTTTTGGATCATTTCAGTACGTAGATAACGTACGAAATGGAATAAGCTGCCTAAAAAGCGTTTTTTTTTTCATTTTAACGCCCAGGGACGTCAAGAGTCCTGATCGGCTTCAAACTTTCAGAAAATATACCTATTGTTGAAGACAAGGCATCCTGTAATTTTGGTGCCGATATACTGAACCTAGTGGATACAAATGTGTTTGCTATCTGAAATTTGAATTGCCCACTATTTTGTGCCATTGAGTCCAAAATGGATATTTTTTTTTAAATGCAGTTCTGGACGCCAGCTTTCCAACGGCATTAAAAAAATTCTTTTATAGTCATTTTGGCCACTTTCTCGGCATTTATTTATAAACCAAATAACAACAAATATATTTTCTCAACCATTTTGAAAACATTTTTGAATAATTTTTATCAGAAAAGAAAGAAAAATCCGAGAACTTAAATTTAAAAAAAAAGATGAATTTTCGCCCATCTGAACTCGAGATATTTAACTTCCAGCATCTTGTAAAAAGATAAATAGCAGTAAATACAGACAGAAAGAAACAGAGTTATCTCTGAACAGAACTAATATTTTACTACACTGAACTGAACTTGTGGTAGGTACCTTGTGAAACATCTTGAAAATAATTGTTAATAAATTAAACACTGCTTTTAGATGAATCAATCAATATATTATAAATACTCTACATATGTTTCGGCTTATTAGGCCTTTATCAAGAGTATTACATAGTGAATACTAAAGTTTCTGACGTGCTTATTTAATTTATATCTAAAAGTATTTATGTCTTAATCTATTTATGACTTAAGCTATTTAAGATTTAATTTAACATCTTTAATTATTTGAATGTTTGGAGTGGACCTAAGCTGATTATATAAATCAAAGGATATTGGTTTATTATAGGGGTGTTTAGGAAATTCTGCTGGTCATTTGTAGTACAAGGGCTGTACTTGAGAGATTTTTTGATTTCTAGTTATTCTAGCAGATCTAAACGTTTACCTTTTCTTTCTGAATGAAGTAAATTTATGTTATCAGTAACATAAATTTGCTTCATTCAGAAAGAAAAGGTAAACGTTTAGATCTGCTAGAACAACTAGAAATCAAAAAATCTTTCAAGTACAACCCTTGTACCACAAATGACCAGCAGAATTTCCTAAACACCCCTATAATAAACCAATTGTTAAGAAATATCCTTTGATTTATATAATCAGCTTAGGTCCACTCCAAACACTCAAATAATTAAAGATGTTAAATTAAATCTTAAATAGCTTAAGTCATAAATAGATTAAGACATAAATACTTTTAGATATAAATTAAATAAGCACGTCAAAAACTTTAGTATTCACTATGTAATACTCTTGATAAAGGCCTAATAAGCCGAAACATATGTAGAGTATTTATAATATATTGATTGATTCATCTAAAAGCAGTGTTTAATTTATTAACAATTATTAATATTTTACATTAGTCAAGGAAAATAAGGTTATAATTTTATAAAGAGAAGTTAGCAGAATATCAAATTCCCCTAAATAAATACGTTAACTACCAACTTAAGTAAGCCGGAAACAATAGGGTCGTTGACCGTTTTTTAAAAATATTATATTCAAGTAATTTATAAAATTTTATTTGACCCGTATTTTTTTATTTTACATTCCAAATTCATTTTAATAGTGAAATTAATTATTTAAGTTACGAAATTTTGAATTGGCGCCTATGGTGACGTCAGATGTGAAAGTATGCCCAGTTAACAAATAGAGGAATAATCGACGAGCGTCGTACGTTTACTGTTACAGCACAGATTACTCTGGTTATAGTATCGGCGTGAGTCATTGTCATATTAATTGTCTTCAAACTATTATTGTTCTTGTTATTAGGATTTAACTTGATTAAAATATGAAGTACACTGTAAGCTAAAGTAAGTATGTAAATGATTTTCTATTAATAATATACTGTTGCAGATATGTTTTAAAATAGAAAATAAAATTTAAAATTCTTAGGTTATAATTTACTGAAAAATCAACAATGTAAACAACAAATACGCAACAAATCTACCGAGCATTATCGCCAACATGATAGAGAAAACATGAAAATCTCTAAAATTGAATTCTCATTACATACGTCATCATTTACCGCCTTGTTATTTTGAAAACCAATTTTTTCTTGCATGTGATTATTAGGACTTTCTGTAATATGATATATGAAATATATATTTAGTATATTTTTTGATGGTACAATAATATTTTATAAATTTTGTTGAAGGAAACGACCCTATTGAGTACGGTGCAACAAAACAAGAGATAATCTTGATATATAAATTTAAAAAAGAGTTATTCAAGCTAAAGTTTTTTTTTTGCATCAAGGCCATTAGCCATTCAGCCAGCCACAACATATTGAAGAATACGATTATCTTATTTTTCACCAAACCTATCTCTAACCTAAACAGCAAGAAACCATCATCCTACCGACGAAAAAGGAAGAAAGGAAATACAGGGGGACACACTCTTCTCGTCCAGGGGTCTTTCAGGACATTTTACATGACACACTAGACTAGACCACGGATAGGAGGTATAAATAAACAAGAGGTAAAGAACAATGGAGAAACAATACTAATCTACAGCTTAATTTTAGTCTCATTCACGAAAATAATTAGAGTATCGAAATTTTTTTTTTGGTTTAACGTTAAGAGGTGAAGCATATTATAAGGTGTTGCAATATTACAAACTCTCTGAATATCAGTGTATAACCTATTAGTGTGTATTGCATGCTGTTTACATTCGAAAAATATATGGTCCAAGTCCCCAGTCACATCACAGTATTCACAGGTATCTGTGAGGTAAATGCCAATTTTAAATAAGTGCGCAGGGAAACAGGCGTGCCCAAACTTTAAGCGTATGATAGTAGTGGTGTACTTTCTTGAGCATTTATAGTTTTCGTGCCAAAGATCATGGGGCAAATTCGAGTGAATTAATGAGTATCTAGTTGGATTTGTGAAAGTAGATTCTTGCCACATATATTCCCATTTGTTCCTTAGGTTGCTTTTGCGCATGTTAATTACGTCTGTTAGGGGCAATTTGTAATTAGAGCTGGTTCCGGTATCTATACTATTTTTTGCTAGGGTATCGACGTGTTCATTATCTTCCATACCTATATGTGCCTTTATCCATATAAAACAAATTTCTTTTCCTGAGTCATAAATATCTTGTATCAGCTTTTTAATGCTGATAATAAGATGATTTGTTTTTATATTAAAGGAATTAGTATTTTTTATGGCCATAAGGACGGATAGAGAGTCGGATAAAATTACTGTTCTCGGGGTATTAGCGTCAAAAGTGTAGATAAGAGCCTCACAGATGGCTGTGGCCTCTGCTGTAAATATGGAGCACTCAGTGATAAGTTTTATCAAGCTAAAGTTAAAAAACATCTTTTTGCGTTTCATATAAAATAAATTTGTTTCAAAACACTACGGTTCAAATATTAGTCGAGAATAGGCATTTGTTAATTACCAGTTAGCCAAAATGCTAAAAGTTAAATATCTCGACTTCAAATGGACGAAAATTAACTTTCTTTCTTTTTAAATTCAAGTTCTCGCAATTCTCTTTCTATTCTATTGAAAATATTTCAAAAGTTTTTTTCAAAATGGCCGAGAAAATCTATTTGTTGTCATTTGGTCTATGAATAAATGTCAAGAAAGTGGTCAAAATTAGTTAAAAGAATTTTTTGGATGTCGTCGGAAAGCTGGCGCCCAGAACTACATTTTGAAAATAAAAATATCTGTTTTTAACTTAATGGCAGAAAATGGGGGAAGTTCAAATTTCATGTGACAAATTAATTTGTGTCCACAAGTTTCAATATTTAGGCACCAAAATTGCAGAGTGTCTTGTTTCTAACAAAAGGTATATTTTCTGAAAGTGTGAAGCCGATCGAAACTATAGACGTCTCTGGGCGCTGAGATGAAAAAAACATCGCTTTTTATTCAGTTTATTCCATTTTGAACGATGTACGTACTCAAGTGACCCAAAACTAACACAGATTTGTTGGAATTTTTATTGCGAAGGTTTTTGGTTTTTAGTTGTCCCGATCGGATCTCTAGAACCGGGGATATTCACCTTTTTGCCTAAAGAAACCCTTTTCAAAGAACAAAATTGTTTATAAAAAAACGCAATAGGCTTTGGAACATCAAAACTCAGATATGTACTCCTGATTATACTCAAGGTATGAAATCATAATATTGCTGTTACAACACTATGCATATCTCACCGTTTATTTGGTATTTTTTTACTGCACTATAAAGATACATTATTTTTAAGTTACTGACTATTGGTATTAGAAGTAAATTACAGGAGTACCTGATTTCATTCATCCAAAACAGAACTCTGCGTGTAAACTGCAATGAAGTGCAGTCGAACATTTTCAATATTGTCTTGGGAGTTCCGTAGGGATCCATATTAGGTCCGACATTATTTTTAATTTATGTCAACGATCTTTCAAATTTTATCAAAAATGACTTCACCATTATGTATGCGGATGACACTACCACAACCGTAACCTACTACAACCCCGGAAGAACTATTCAATAAAGTTCGTATTATATTAAGTTGGCACCTTGGTAAATAGCAATTTATCTTGGGAAGAGCATATTAATCACGTATGCAAAAAGTTAAATCAAGCCTACTTTACATTATTGCAACTTAAAGATATGTAAAACGAAGTAGAACTTACATGATAACATCATTTCTTTCACCTTTTTTGTACACAGGGCACACTTTGGAGTATTTCCAAATATCAGGAAAATAGCATTTCCTAAGACATAAATTAAAAATTATGCAGAGGGTATATGCAAAAATGCTGGCACAGTCTTTCATTAGAATGATGGAATTTCATCTGGGCCCGAAGTAAGTTTAGGTTTAATTCTTTTTAACGCCATGCAAACTTCAGCCTCGGAATAGCGTTTAATGTCCAAACAGTGAAACGAAGGATTATTAGACTTGGTCACTGAGGCGTACGAAATATTAAGAAAATAAGATTGCTCAAAAAAGTTAGCAATGTACTGAGTAGCGCAGATTAAGTTCGTTGGCAAGGTTTATGACGCCACGTCTAAATGGATCACCCTGTATACTTTAAAATATTTTCAAACTGAACCTTGTTTTTAAAAATTTTCGATATATTTTATAATAGAGCCAGGTTACTTGGACGACTCGACGCTGAGACACACTGTATATTACATGTTATGTTTATTGAAAATATATGACAAGGTAAATGGAAAAATCTACGGAATATTTCGCCAGTACGGTAGCTGAAAGTTAGTAAATAAAACTATAAATTCTATAGATACAAGAAGAAAGGAGTGTCTAAGGTAAGTAAAATCAAGGCATACAGGCAAGGAACTGGTTGCCTTCGTTGTGAAACAAATTATAAATAAATTTATAATCTGAGAATGTTAAGTATGAATGCAACAATATAATTAGTTTCTCTTTTTTACATTTTTTAAGGAACTTTGAAATTTTCTTGTTCACGTTTTGCTCAGGTTTCTAGAATTGTTATTCGAAGATGATTTTTTATACTATCTGATAATAATATAATTATTAAGCAGTGGCGGCTCGTCAAGGGAGGCTGAGCCTCCCCTTGGAAGAACCACCATATCTTCAAAAGTAATATCTTAAGAAATTTCTATTAGGTATATCTCAATTTTCAATATTTTTTATTGTTTATTATTCATTAATTAATTTTCAGTTTATATATAACATTTTTGCATTTCCTTTCCACAAACATACCTATAACGTTACAGTCCGGATAGTCTTTGTATGCATATTTCCCGGTCGGCCGGTCTTTTACTGAATGAACACTGCGGTTCGCTGGAGGCTAATACGAAATAGCTTCCAACTTTACCGCATTTACTTATAACATGAATGACCTTTAATTTCTTTGCGCTGTGTAAAATAGCAACACTTGGAATAGCCAAGTATGAGGCTAGCCTCAGATCTCAGTTTTTATAGCGCATGTGCACAGGTCATTCAAGAGTCAGGTGATTCACAAAGAAAACGGACTGATGTCTGACAGTTGCGTTTAACCGGTTAAGAACAACTTGACGTATAAATACATAAAACATTTGATAGGCGGGCTAGAAATAAGTGCTCTAGGTGAAAATATTCCCAACAACATGTCTTGTTGTCCAGACGTGGTGAATTATTTGTTATTAAATGGATTTACTACTCTTATTTATGACGAAAAGGTAAGAATTAAAAGAAATGCCAGGCCTACACCAGCAATGCTTTCGTTAGTTTTTAAAAGTGGTAAACAAAACCGAGGGTTTTGTGACAACAATTATAAAAAAGTCGAGTGGTTAACGGCATCAACAGTTAGAAACAAATTATATTCTTGAAGATGTTTATTATTTACCAATGATCAATCCTCAATTTGGGGCAGGGCCGGGTTTAATAATTTGCAAAATTTGTCGCGAGGTTTAGAAAGGCACGAAAAATCCCAGGAGCACATTTCATCTTGCATTAAATTCGAAATGTTTGGTAAACAAAATATTGTAAATTTCTTGGATTCTGCACATAAGAGAGAAATGCAAAATGTTAACGAAAAGGTCCGTGAGAATAGGGAAATATTAAAGAGGTTAATAGATGCCGTTATACAGTTATCTTCACAAGAAAATTCTTTCCGTGGACATGACGAAAAACGAGAATCGTGCAATAAAGGAAATTTCAAAGAGCTGGTAGATTTTTTAAAAACTTATGACCCAAAATTAGAGAACTTTTTGAATAACGCCCCTATTTTTTGAGACAATTCCGGTAAGTATCTGTAGAATGATCATTTTCAACACTTAAACGCATAAAAACATTTTTACTAGAAACAAAATGAGTCAAGACCGCCTTTCAGATGTATCGCTTATTTCAATAGAAAAACGTTTTTTGTCAGAATTGAGTAAACGCGATTCATTTTATGATGAAATAATCAGCCATTTTGCTAGTTCCAAAAATCGCAGGTTACCACTCATTTATAAAATATTCAGGCTTTAAAGCAGAGATTAATATAGGTAGTTGTTATTTTAGAAAAAATATTTATTTGTGTTATTTATTTTTTAGGAAATATTTTTTATAATTCTCCATAATATAGAGTTCCGCGGTTATATTTTTTTTATATAACTTCTTTCTCAAAACTATTTTAATTTCTATTAAAACTTATAATTTTACACGCCTGGCAGTGATAATGAATACAATTTTTTGTTTGTAGAAAAACACTTTAATTTTTTTACCAAAACTATTTTTATTTTTATTAAAAGTTATATAATTTAATTACAAGTGGGATAGTAGGACTCCTTTGGATACCGATACTCGAGTCGTAGGAACGAGAATTTCATGAGAATGATTTTTTCATCTCATCATATTTTCTATTTCCTTTTCATTCTATTCTTTTATTAGTTCTATTCTCTCAAGTCGTGAATCGGTATCCTGGCGAACAACCCACGGCAAAAAAATGTAACGCGCCGTTGTAATACCTCAGGGGTGGTGCGGAAATGTACAAATTGTAGTCATATTGCACATCAGTTGTCTTTCAGAATATCAAGCCTCCTCTGCAGACAATATCACGAGCCGCCACTGTTATTAAGTAACTTTGTATCATCGTGTTCATTAAATCCAATTACATATGAGTAATTTGAAACATTGAAAGAGTAAAACGTTTATTACACTTAGGAGTTTTCCTGTTCATATTTTGCTTAGGTTTTTAGAATTGTGATACGAAGATGATGTTTTATACTATCTGAGTAATTTGAAACATTGCAACAGTAAAACGTTTATTTTGAATTATCCATTTTATTAAAACCTCAACCAAATGAATGTACACTTCAACAGTGACGGCCCGTGACTTTTAGCTGTAGTAGTTGCTAGAGAACGCCGCAGGAGAAAATTTTTTAAGACTTCAAGGTTATCGGTTAACCTTGACCTTTTTTTTACAGTTCAAGATCGGATAACCTAAAAGTAATCGAATTAAGCCTGCACTTTCACTACCGAAGTTGGAAAAATTTTACCGATCCCTCGCGCGCGTCGGATTCGGCTCGGTGGATGAAACTTCATGACGCACTGAAATAAAAAACTACTTACAGCAAATGATAGAAGAAATAAATGAACAAAATAGACTCTAGAACAAATCCACAAATAACAAATTATAAATAAAAATGAAATCTCTATGATCAAACCGAATATCGGCTGGGGATGGAACTGAAATTCATGTTCCGTTAAGTACTTAGAATAAATTAACAAAGAAATAAATAAACAAAATAGACTCTAGAACAAACCAACAAATAATAAATTATAAATAAAAATAAATAAAATATTCGACGTGATCTGTGTTAAAAATTACTTAATTAGATGTTCTTGTACATTAATTCTATGCGGCGATCCTTGGTTTGTGCAAAATGATCTATAACTTCATCAGAAAAGGTTGAAGTTTTCTTTAGAGATTTTACAAATTCTCTTTCTATTGAAATAATTGAAATATTATTTAAACGCGATTGAGACATGCTGTTCCTGGCAAAAATATTTATTCTATTCAGTGCCGAAAAGCTCCTCGCAACCGAAGCAGATTACAGAATTAAAGATATTAATTTACATATATCAGGAATTTCGGTTTGCAAAGAGTTAGAAAAAATAATTTAAGTTTATCTACCAAGTCTACAGAAGTGCCCAAGATATCTTTATCCGAATATATTACCCTTAGTTCGTTTTCTAATTTATCCTTGTGAAAGAAATTCGGATCGTTGTTAAACAAAGCTGCTAATAAATCGGCTGGAAATCATTTATCGAAAACTGTAAATTTACTTGTATCTAAGAGACCAAAAAATTTTAAATCGTCCATAATATTAGAAAATCGTACTTCAATTTGCATTATTATGGAATCCAAAATTTCATAATACAAACGTTTATATTGTAAGTTTTAATTACTGCTTTCCGGAAGATTAAGATTAACTTTTCATTTTCTTTTTTTTTTTTTGCGGTAACCTAGAACACTAACCGTGTTATCGTAATTACCTATCACTAGATTTATTTTGACGAAAAGAATATGTTAAATCTATCTGTGTAAAAACTAAATAAAAAAAAGGTATTTAAGCCCTTTAAAAATTTCAAATATCCAAATACTTTCCGATTTGTTGTCTGATCTTTCGCAAAATCAGAATCATCACTTACTCTAATTATCTCAAAAACTTCAAGCAAAGATTCCCGATGTTTTAAAACCGTGCTAATGTAGATATCCTACTATCGTAGGGTCTGATGGACACGACAAGGATTTTATATAATTTAGGCCAGAGCCGTGTCGCCGCTACGATATCTAACAACTTTACTCACAAGGGGGATTCAAGTTACGCTTCAGACTCCCCAAGGCGAAAATAGACAAAATTATACTTACTGTGATTGCTACAGTCTGCTCTTTCTGTCGAAATTTTATGTCGTGCGGTGCACTTCTAATGAATGTGTCTTATAATTAGCACTTTCTCAGAAACACTTCTTAATAATTAAGACCGTCGATGGATTCTATAAGTATTCGGATAGGTACAACAACGTGACGGAATCGAAGATGACCCGTAGTGGATCAATAAGAAATCGAATTCAAAATATATTTTCATTTACTGAAATACTTCATAAAATGTAAAAAATATAAATAATGAACACTTAACTAATGTATATAAGGCAAACATCAGAGAGCACCACCAGTCGGCAAGCCGTTCCCTCCCGTAGGATCGTAACTCATCCAGGCTCGAGAAAACTGTGACAATCGACTATACAAAAAGATTCAGACTCCCAGTTATGATTGAAAAATGTATGCGTAACTTTTTGAAAATTATTCGCATTTAATTTTGCACTGAAATTGTCGAAATGCTTGAAATTCTTGTCAGGATGCTTAAAGAAGCTATTTATATGAGTTCAATGCTTTTCCTGCTTGCATAAACGTACTAACGTCATCGAACCCAAATATACCTTTTTTCCGTCAACTCGCCTTCGAGCGACTACTAAGGCCATGTCCGCCTGAGCCTGGATTAAAGAGGGTTTCTCGGAATCGACTCTCCGTCTTTGAATTTTTTGACTAATTTTATGTACGTTCTTGTGGTTTGGATAAGAATTATGCTCTCGAAAAATTTGTCGAGAGGAGCGGTTTTCCGCCCTGTGCAATTCTCTTTATTGTACTTTCGAAAAACCAAATTTGTGGTACTTTCAAAAAATTAAATTCGTTGTAATTTCGAAAAATTTGTCGGATGGAGCAGTTTTCTGTCCTGTGCAATTCTATTCGTGGCACTTTCGAAAAACCAAATTCGCGGTACTTTCGAAAAATGAAATTCGTGATACTTTCGAAAAGTTTGTCGGGCGGTTTTCCGCCCCGTGCAACTTGAAATGTTTCAATTTTTTGAGTACTTTTGAAAATTCGAACGACGGAGCCCAGAGGCGATTGACCGTCGTCCTCGAGATGAAAAGTCAATTTTTTGCTCGTTTTTAGTGAAATAATTTTCTACGCAGATTTCGATGATAGATGATGTCAAAGGTGGTTATAATTCTTTTTAATGTTTTAAAGCCGATTTCTTCATGGAATTTTTTGTCTGAATTTAATTGAAAGTGTGGCGAAAAATATTTTACACTCTTGCACATGGCCAACTGCATCTTGCAGAACTAAATTTAATCGATGACCATAGCAATGAGTGAACAGAGCTTGTGGAGTAATATTTTTCACTTGCGACTGTAACCCATTTAAATGTCCTGACACTACTAATGCTTCAGCATAAGTTTGCCCGACTAATTTTTCCTTGAAATTAAATGTTTCAAACTGCTCATTCAATAAATTAAATAAATCAACAGCTGTACGTCCACTTACATCAGAAAACCTAATAAAATGTTCCTTAATATTACCTTCGTGCGTATACCTAAAAATAACTGATAACTGAGAATGACAAGATATGTCTGTAGTTTCATCGACTTGCCATGAAAAACAAACTGAATTTTGAATTTCTGACTCTAAGTGTTTACAAACTACATAGTTAATTGAATCTATTAAATCATTCTGTATATGTTTCGACATACTGGTAAAAACAGATGATTCTCGTAAAAATGCGTTAAATTTTGGGTCATAACCACTTAAAAATTCCGGGAGTTCCTTAAAATTACCTTGATTTTGTGTGTCGATGATTTCGCCGTGCCCTCGAAAAGCTAATTCTTGTATTATTAAAAATATTGTCATATCAAGAGTACTACAGGGCCGCAGATCAAATTTAAAAATAAAGATTTCAAAATCGTGTATTCGGCAGAAATTTAATGACAGTTCTAGTAAATTGAAAAATCTTACTCTGTTTTGCGGAAAGATAGGAATATTTTACGCATTGGTGGACGCACGGCTCGTCCTTCGCGACATTGATAGATACATGGATTTAACAACGTTTTGATGTGCTTAGTATCAAAACTACGGATTTTTTATAATGGCTGTTGAAAGATCTTTTGCATTAAACGTTGTGCTTTACTCTTGTCTTTATACCTTTTTGTTGTATGTTGTAAATTTCTTAGCACTATTACGATAATGGTGTATTTCACATGAAGAATAGAAGTGTAGCACACATTTAGGACTATATAGTACCCAGAAAGAAAGGATGACATTTTAAATATTTTCAAAAAATAAGAATCAAAAGACTAATCATAAATGCACGTCCTACCTAAAGGTATGTATTATTCTTCTGATAGCTTTTGTACCCTCGTTTCATTTCTTTAATAATAATCTATAATGCAGTATTTTTTTCCTTCTTCAATTCTTTGGGAATTTCACTGCCACATGTATGTTTTCTTTCTAAGCGGTGCTAGGGGAATCTACAAAATATATCACAATTAACCAGTATGTTACTGGTAAAAAAACCTCTACGCCCGTGACGTTTACGTCAAAGGATCAGTTAAAGGTTGGTTTTGATAAATAAACAACACAAATAAGTATAAAAACTTGAAATTTCAGTTTCAGAAATCTAATCTGTTTCCTTTCTCAAGGCTTTTTTTGAAAAATCTTTTTTGCTGTGTATGACAAATACACAGCTCTAAGAATGTTTGTTATATTCAATATCCATAGATACTTACTATTTACATAGAACTGTTGATATAGTTAACAGTTTTTTAGTTTCTATACAATGTTAAGTTTGTTAACTATATCAACAGTTCTATGTAAATAGTAAGTATCTATGGATATTTAATATAACAAACATTCTTAGAGCTGTGTATTTGTCATACACAGCAAAAAAGATTTTTCAAAAAAAACCTTGAGAAAGGAAACAGATTAGATTTCCGAAACGTCGGCGAAATATTTAATTTCAAGTTTTTATACTTATTTGTGTTGTTTATTTATCAAAACCAACCTTTAACTGATCATTTGACGTAAACGTCACGGGCGTAGAGGTTTTTTTACCAGTAACATACTGGTTAATTGTGATATATTTTGTAGATTCCCCTAGCACCGCTTAGAAAGAAAACATACATGTGGCAGTGAAATTCCCAAAGAATTGAAGAAGGAAAAAAATTAAGATAATGCCACAAATAACATTTAGACAATGCAGTATTTTGTTTCAAGTTCCATATTTTTGTAACCACACAAGGACGAATTTGTGTTTTCTGTTAATCTATAAAGTCTATATTTAGAAAATGTTCAGTAAGACAATGAAAGTATATGTATGTTAATTTGTTAATTAATATTAAGTATTAAATACCTATAATTAAATACACGTATTATTTAAAAAGCATTTTTTGCTTATTTAAAATATACATGTAAAACTAATAGTAATAACTAATAACTTAATGCTTCATGCGGTTATATTTGGTCATTGTTTACAAATAAGCCAAGTCCTAGGTCATCTTTCCCGACAGTATTTTGTGGGAGCACTGAATACTCCTACTATCATACCATACTTCTTTAACTACTCCATTATAAAAGATTTAGTAGCTTCCTGGTACCTTTATAAGTTTTCTGGCCTCCTGTTTGTTACAGATCAGTTCCGTCCTCTAAACTTGAGGTAACTTTGCCACAGCAGAAAACGCTTTCATTAATTATTATTTATAAATAATAAATACTCTTCACCGATTTACTGCACTGTTTATATAATTGTTGCACATTCCATAGGATACTCGTCGCAGCTTTTTTTGTAAATAATATTAGTTTTAGACATTTTTTATTTAATTATAAAAATTAAAATTAAGAGTAGGTATGCCTCGACAAGCTGCTAAAATTTGCAACAGGGGAGGTGAAAGGGAAACTCCAGTGGGCGGTCCTTTAAAAACGATAAAATATTATTTTATGTGTTTATAGTACTATGTAGTAGTAAATAGAAATGAATGACCGCGATTCCACTTACGTATAAGCTCGAAATTAGTTCATGATTGTATATAAATTCTACCTGCCAAAGCTCAAAGGTTATGCCGACACCCGACACATCTATCCTATCATTCTAACCTAAATGCGTTTTTAACATATTATTTCTTCAATAAATACAGTATTTATAATTTAGACGGCTAGGTATTATGCTTCCCTAGAATTTTAGTTTGTAATATGGAGTATACGAGTATATCTATATTTTTGCATAATGGAAAAGATATTCAATAATTAGTAATCTGCATTAATTAATAATAATCGTCAATAAGGAAATAATAATATTAAATAAAAAGAATAAGAGTTGATAAAAATTATAAATAAAAATTAGTGGTATGCAATATTGCAGCTACGGACACACGTTTCAGAGTTATTGCTCCTCATCAGCGTAGCATGGCATAAATAATACTGTTATATTGTTAAAAGCAAGACCAACAAAGATAGGAAAGCACTGTATATTGTAGGTACTCTATTTTGTACCTTCGTACCTCATGTGCCATATATGAAGAGCAATAACTCCGAAATACGTGTCCGTAGCTGCAGTCTTGTTTGTTATTATAGTACTAATTCTTGTTTATAACTAAATTGAAAACTTAACATTTTAATGTTGTTTAGTTTTCGTATGTGTAAAGCTTTAGCTGTCACATCATTCAACAAATTAAAATTTAAACTCTTGGATCCTCAGGGGATTCCTCAGGACTTCTTGAATTTTTATTTTGTAGTCTCCCTCAAATAATGGTAGTTTACCAATACACAAAAATTAGCATCCATTGTTAAAATCAAAAATATACACCACGCAAGTTGTTTTATCCAATAAGTGTTATGCGTATAGTATTAGTTATTTATTGGTCTAATTTGTCTATACGCGATATTCTTAGAAACTGTTAAACAGAAAAAAAGTTTCAAATAAAAAAGGTGTCTCCATCTTTATTTCTTCTCGGCATAGACTTAAAAGGTATTCCGTTCGTTAACTGATCCTTGCAAATACTCACATTTTATCGACATGGTTTTTGAAAAAAACGTATTTTTTACAATTATTAAAATTTGACCTTCATATTACCACAGTTCATTAATAAATATGTAGTGATGACACAGTAAAATTGAGATCCATTAATGTTTTCGTTTTTTGAATTACGGCAAGTTAAACAAAAAAATAATTTTAATTATTATTGTTATACATCCAATAGACGCCGAGAATAAGAGAAATGATTCGCAGAAAATCAGTGATAAGTAATTATTTATAAGCATTAAACTATTCAACGGATCATTATGAAATTCACTAGTTGTCTATCGAGAGGTAAACCACCGTCGGCACTCGTTCTCCGAATTTTAGGCAGGCTGTCGGCAGCCATGGCAGTGGCGGTCATATAATTGAAAGCCCCGCAAGTGCGGCTGGTTGGAGTTACGCAGGCGCCGCAGGCAAGGCAGTCTCGGCAGTTCGTGTAATTTCTACAAGTGGTTGACCTCTCAGGTACTGTTTTGATAGTATATAATATAAAATAAGAATTTCTTTACAACCCTAACCTGAAATTTGCAGACGTAAATGTAGCAAGCAAATGCCAATTTTTCGAAGTCAGTAACAAGTAAATATATCGAGAATAAATAAAGATTAAGGATAGAGGCAACCTTTTATTTGAAATTTTACTTTCTAGGAGTAGTAGTTCTCGATTTGACCAAGGAACTAGTGTTATATACTTAGCACATATCACATATTAGCACATATTATATAAAATAACTTGCCTGGTGTACACTTAGTTTTACGAATTATTATTCATATTTTCTTAAAAAATATATGGATGGGGAGAACTTACAAATTTGCTTTGCTAGTAGACCAAAGTTTAATGATAGATGTTTTAAACTAAACCCCGCATCAAAATATCATTAATAACTTTAGACATAGTAGGTTATTTCTCAAAAATATGGATATCTCTGGTTTTACTGGTTAGATTTTAAAAATCCAAAGCATCAATTATTTGTATCAATGAAATTTAATAGTGCATTTTTTTTAAATACGAATGTCAGAGCGATTCTAAAAAATTTGCAAAATTTTGAAAGTAAAAAAGATGGCTAAAATTTGTATTCAAAAATGTTTTCTCTACAAATTTTTAAAGCAGAGACAAAAACCTGCAACTTGAGTCTTAGAACGTCTACATTGGTGCGCGATCTCAACAAGAAAATATTTTCAACATCGGTCCACATCACCTTCTGGACAATACTTTTAGCTCTGATTTGTTAAATTTTCACGAAATTGCTTTTTTCTGGAAAATATTTTCGGGTTTAAAGGAGTAAGTTGGTTTCTCTGTTTCTTTTTACATTTTGAGCCTAGATTTCATTATTTTGACAGATCGATAGATAACTTTACTGCCGACAGTTTTTATCCCAAACATTTCTTTCTATTTTTCCCAGAAATAAAAGTTATTATGAAAAAAATCCTGTTACTTGGTCTAATGCAACAAACTGATGCGTGTGACTTGACGAGAAAATGGGAAAATGTGCGCTTTACTTTTGTGTTTCTAACTCCTTCCATTGCAAATCGCATCGCCCCTTATAATTCTATATTCATGTGTTTACGACAAGAACACATCTTTAAAATTTAGTATCAATTGTATTGTCCAATAAATGTTTTCAAATATACCAGCATACCACCATTTTATAAAGAAGAATTGAAACACAATTACACATTATTGTTAGTGCATGGGTGGCTACATATAACTAGTTACTATATTGTTATAATTCCGTACTTGTAGTATAATCAAAGAGTAGAGTACCTGTTAAGTATAATAGTAAATTAATGGAATTTGGTATTTTATTGGGCGTCCCGTCCCGTGTTATTAGAAATGATTTGGTTTAATTTCTTATTTCGTTCCCTCGTTATATTTTCTCATTCATAAAATAATTCTGGGTGAAGGGCGGAGCTTAAACAATAATAAATCCAGAGGGAGCTCGTATCAGTGTAACATTTGTTGCAAAATGTGCCTTTGCACGGTTCCGTGCTATACATGTTTTTGCAAAAAGTATTATGTTTTTTGGAAAAATAAAAATAGTACGATACACAGAAAACTTGAATGAAGGTTTGTATCGAGTCCTTTTTCTCATATTTTGATTCTAAATATTTTTTTAAAAATCAACAATTTGCTGCTAATTAAAACAAATCTTATTAATTAATACCATTTTTTCTCAAAATATTAAAAAGATACAAACCTAGATTGATATGTTTTCTTCTATTTTTCGCCTGTACAAATTTCGTAACTGCAATGATCTAATTATAATTTGTCGCGGCCGGGGCGGCGTTTGAGAGTAATTTATTTCTGATTTTTAGACGGCATACCCACTCTTAAATTTGTTTTCAAAAAACTATAAAGAGTAGGCATACCGTAGAATGTTCAACAATTGTATAGAAAATTCAATAATTTGCTGAGAGCATACGTTTAAATTTGCATATTACTTGTTTATTACTTCTCAGATATTATTTATCCGTGAAAATGTTAATTAAAGCCCAATGTGACCGCAATGATCTGCAAATTTTCCTTTGTTTATGACAAATAAAATACCTACTCCGCAAGCGAGAATTAAAACAAAGTAGAACAGACAGGATTTCACACAGCCTAATTTCAAAATAAATTGTAGTAAAAAAATGGCAAGCAAACACAATCGTTTGAAAATTGTAACCAACAAAGCCATCATATAATTCACATCATCCGTACCACCTACTGTTGTTTCCTGATATCCTACTATCGTGGAATCATTTCGAATCTCAAAGATTGGTTGTTGGTAAAGGCCCACGGCACGGTAGTTAAAAAGACTAGAACGGCTTGGGATTTTGTGATGTATAAAGTAATAAATCCTTAGATCAACGCACATAGAAATGAACTTTGAAAATTTACGCAAATTAAAAGAAAGTCAATTTATTTCACCTACAGCTTATAGAGAAATTCACCGCCATTTTGACTATTTCTAAAATAAAAAATAATTAATTCAATTCTTCACTGTGAATCTTTTCATAAACAATGGTCGAATTAGTAAGCTCAGGCCCTATTCTTTGGGTTAGTCAATGATATATTCTAAATCCACACATATAAGGTGATTTTAAAGCCCCGATATTTTTTATATTAGTAAATAAACTAAGAAATTATTATTATCAATTATTGGAGAGCAGATTTATCTTCTGTAAACTTCTGCTTCCCTGTTGTTAGAGAATCATTTAGAATATCCGAGGTTGGGGTAACTTTGACCCTATCTATCATTCTGGCGAACCTGAATGCTTGTTTGTCTTTGTTTGCTTTCTGCTTGTTGAGTGGAAAACATGTTCTTTTCAACAAGCAAAAATAATGGAAAAGACAATTTTTTTCACATTAAGTGATTATTTTGATGGTGCATGGAATAAATTAATATTATTTATCATTTGATTGCCGCTGGAGTTCAAAGAATGATGTCGTTTCCTTAATCTTTAACACATTTCAATCAATTTTCAGATTTTGAGTAGTAATTCTCAAAATAATAAAGCACATTTGTTAAAACAAAATTCTCATATACCTGGAAGTGTATATAGGAGGCAAATAATTTAAATTTTTTGTTTAAGAGTGACATGTATTTTTAAAACAATAAATTATTTCTACTGCAACCTCTTTATCGTATGCACAGATCCACCTATGAAGTACTAGATTTACTAACTTATTATATGTTCAGTGTATTATGAGTTGCATATAGCTTTTAGCAGTAGCGTAGTTATTATTTCCAGTCAATTATATAAGAAGGGCATTTGTTGTTAAATTATATTGTAGATTATTTATAAAGGTCAAGGCCAATATAATTTAAAAATCAAAAATAATAATAACAATAATAATGAAAGTTCTGTTGATGCTATTTATCCATTCAAACCGTTTAATTTAATTCTTTACATTAGCTCGCCGCAAGGAACTTTTATTTGTATTAACCGTTCCGCACGAGAGAATATTTTGTACACTCTGTATATTGGTTTGTTTTTGAAAAAATCAGCTTTAATTTTCGTTCACCAATTTCGGGTAATCTTTCTATTCCATCACCTATATTTAATACCTTTCCAATTTTAATTTTTTTCAATTTTATTCAAGAAATAAACTATTACTACCAATTAAAAGTTAAATTGATACATGAAATAGCATACGAGGTATGTTGTAATTTTGATATCTTGCACATCTTTTTATTTTTGCGTGTTTTATCAAAAACTTGGTAACCTTTCACTTCCAAATTATAACCAAACAGTGTATATAAAACTGACAGTTTATACGCTTCAGACCACCATCCTGTATGAGATTTATAGCCTAATTTCCATGCAAAAATTTTAAATGTAATAAAATCTATTGTGTTTAATAGCAGTCACCAACGAATTACTACAACGTTCATTTTTTCATAATAGTCTTATCAAAGATAGCTTAATAACATCTTAAAGTTAAATTAATATATCACCTACCCTATAATATGAAGTCTAACGTGATATTTCATACATCTCACTATTTTGATGTGGTTAATCAAATATCTTAACAACATTCTGCATTAAAATAATATTAAATCATAGTTTATATAGAACGTGACAGTTTATACGTCTGTGGTGTTCGTTTCTGTCACGGACATAGCCTAATTCAAATGAAGAGTATTCCACTATGCTAATTTACATATATTAAACATAAGTGTAATTGAAGTTAGAGTTTTTAATAGACATTCGCAGTAGGCTTCAAGAATATTTCAGAACAAAATTGACATGCCACTTAATCCACATAAAGCTCGTTCTAACCTGAAAGTCACAGAGTATACCGATATCTTATACATCTTCCTATTTTTGTGTGATAAAACCTTAATAACATTTTGCTCTGAAACTATGGCACAACATACTTTATATGAAATATAAAGATAATATAGATTGCAAGCCTCTTACGATCACCCTATATGGCGAATATGACCCAATTACAATTGTAGAATAAGGGTTTTCCTACCATAATAACTAACATTTGTTTCAGATTTTACATACCAATTTTAAATCTGACAGTAGTTATTGTGTGTGTACATACACACATGTACATACATCCATATGAATGCACACGTATCATTTTTTTTATTTGATATTAGACTTTGGCATAGTATAAAACGGATTTTTTTTCTATGGTGACTATTAATTATTTATATATACCTATTTCATTAAATAGATGTAATAACAAGTACTGTTGTAGTAACAAATTTTACAATAATATATTATAATTGTCGTTTTATTCAGAGCCTCATCCTTTACTCGTATTTTTTATTTACTTCAATTTCATTATTATTACTTATTTATATTTATTAGTACAATATTATATTCCATTTTGATACTCCAATGGCATTTTGTCAATCTACCTTAAATGTCGTAGATTGACTGAGAAATCTTTATGTAAAATCAAAATTATACAAAAATCTTTGCAAAAAATCGTTGAAAATGTTTCCAGCATTCCGTACACGATTTGAATTTTGCTTATTTAACTCACAGTTCCTTCTTTTTTTCACTTAATTTCAAAGTTTTATTATAACTAAGGTAAAACTTAATTCAACGTGTTAAAGTCATTTTCTAAAAAATTAAAATAACAGTTTAATTTCGATTGCGTCTCTAAATGCAGCAGTGGAAGATATTACTGAAAATTTTCTTTATGCTCCGCCACTGCCTCCAGATGCAACAGAGAATACAGTAGCTTAGCTAGCTACTCGTTGATAGATGGAGCAATCAATCATGACTGCTCAACAACAAACTACAACTAAAAAATAGGTTCAAATAATGATAATAAATCGGTACCAGATTCATTTTCACGGATATTATCCCATTTGATTATTTTTGTCTAAGTGTTTTTCACAGACACAAAGGGAGTTGAATAAAGTTGACATTGTAGTCTACAGTCTACCTACCTATGCAAATTAAGATTTCTTAAACTTAAAACGTGGAGGTCAACACAATGTGAGTTTATGAAAGAAATAAAATTAAATAATTCATTTTTATTTATTGTGCTACGATTTCGCAATCAAAAATGACATCCTTTTTAAACACTCCTGATCGCGCCTGAATACCCACCTATATGAAGTAATATTTTTTATTATGATACGAAACTGGCAGAACATTAAATAAAAAATAATGTTGTGAGAAATATATGTATTCCTTTCATTAAACTTTAATTATGTGTTAATTGTTATTTATATAAAACATATCTATAATATTATTTAGATAAGGAAATTCTCATTATTTGGACAGTTTCAGACGCATAGCTTAACTTATGCAACCAAGAGTACAGACTGGCTTAATGTGGATAGTCTAATTCCTGAATGTTTTCTATGGTTTAATTTAATGAAAACTACAGTAAACATTACACTTTTCCCTGATTTATTGCAGTGTTTATTTTAAATAATTGTAGTACATTTTATGGCATACTCTTTGTAGCTTTATCGTAAATAATGTTAATTTTAGGCATTGACATGTTTTGTTTAATTAGAAAACACAAAAAAAATTGATTTTTAAAAAAGAATAGAAAAGAAATGATAATTAATACCTTTTTAATTTACTGATCGATTTTGTGCAAAAACAATAAGGCTCTTACTCTAATTAACAAGGCTTACTTTTTAAAAGTGAATTATTATTTGTTTGCTTATAATTATATTGAAACATATTCTTTATAGGATTTTGCAAACAGCAGAAAAAATAACAATCTATGAGAACTAAAAGAAAAACTATGTGTAAAAATATTAATGAATCTTTGCATTCTTTCGATAACCTGAATTCTGGTTATGCTAGCAAATTCAAATCAGAATGATAGATTTCATGAAAATGTAATCCATTAGAATGAAAAATTTTTAAAACAAGCTAGGTAAATAAATTCATTTTAGGCCTTTGTTCTCATATACTAGTTTAATCTGCATGGCCGTAGGGGACTGTATGGATGCTAGTTGAATGAGAATTTTCAAATAAGAAATTAAACAAATTCATTTCAGGACTTTAATTTGCTAGCATAACCAGAATTCAACTTATCGAAAGAATGCAAAGATTTCATTAATATTTTTACACATGGTTTTTCTTTTAGTTCTCATAGATAGTTATTTTTTCTGCTGTTTAAAACATCCTATAAAGAATATGTTTCAATAACAATACTTACTCTCCAAGTCTTAATGCAATACGAGTTTTTTTTCTCTCAAATTATCGCGCTTACAACAGAAACGTAACAGACGGGGAACAGATAAACAAACGGACAGTCAGACAGACCGACATTTTGAAAGTTTCAATCACCAACATATCGATATGACATTTTCTTTCTCTACGAGCTACATTACCGGTTTTAGAAATAGCATGATATCTAATATTATTTATTCAACATCTTCATACCTAATAACTCTCATCTTTATTTTTCTTTCTCATATTAGTTAGATCTTGGTTTCTTCCGTATAACTTTTATTTATTGTTATTTCTTATACAGTACACCTGAGGATCACCCAGATTGAGGTCCCAATTCGTCGCAATGTGTCAAATAATTTCTGACAACAAAATAAGACTACTATTGAATATTCAGTCTATAATTTCCACATAGAGATAAATTAAACCTACCCTTGTAAAAGTTTATAAAAACAGAGATTAGTACATATTTGTTTTGAATTACCTGGAGAGATAAAAACTAAATTATCTTGCAAAAATGTTTTTAATTATTATAAAAAGTATCTACCTCTTTATAATTGGCTTAAGTATTCAACCATAAGTCATAATAAACTAATTGCTGTTAATATTATTTATCTACGATCGTGTAAAAAGTAACAGTTTTTCACATCATTTCCAGTGTAAAAAGTGGCCTTTCATAAGAAACTGTGCAATAAAAATTTTTATTGCACGCTTTTATTGCACGATTTCTAAAAAACAACAGTATTTTATTCATTATTAATTTTTAACAATATTTACTTCTACTTTGCATTTAGCATAATTTTCAATATGAATTCTAGGCAACTCGTGACTCCTCCATGTAGTAGGCAGTATATCATTAGCGTCAATGGCATCGTTTGAGTTTGCTTCCTCAGATAGTTCTTTTTGCAAAATTTGATGTGATATCTCAATTTTGTTCTTAATTGATTGTTCAACGTAAGACTCTGCCAATCATCACATATTTTCAATCACGACCATGAAGTAACATAATTAGAATGGTGACTTTAACTACAACTCGAATAATACTAACCGTCAAAGTGATATTCACACAAGATTGATACAGTTTTACACATATTCATGAAAAATTGCCAGTTTCTTACAATACTTGGCACGATCGAAGATAATACGTTGTAAGACACACTTGTAAAAAGCCTTTCTATTTCACTCATGGCTTTTAAAAACACTCGCTTTGCGCGTATTTTTAATCTAGCCATTCGTGCAATAAAGAATGGCTTTTTACACTTGCATCTTAAATAACTACTTCTTGATTTAAAATGCGTCTCCGTATCATTGTATTGCCGTTATTATACTCTTCACAAGTACAAAAACTAAGAGTCAATTGCATTTGACGGCACATTTCTAAAACCAGTAATATCGCTCGTGGAGAAAAAAATTTCATATCACTGTGTTAGTGATCGAATTCTCTTTCAAAATGCCCGCCCGTCTGTCTGTTTTACCGTCTGTTTGTCTGTCTTTCCGTCTGTCCGCCCGTCTTTTAAGCACGATAACTTAGGAATGAAAAGTACGATTGTTTTTTAACAAAATTGATCAATACGTAAAGATGTTTTAATTAAAAGAGTAAATGGTACAATTGAAACAAGTGTTTATAGAAAACAAACACATACCAACAGATATTTAAATTTCAACTCAAATCAGTCGATGCACGTTAAGAGGGGTGTTATAAAATGTTTGTATGATAGGGCCAAAATCATTTCTTCTAATGATGAGATACTAAACAATGAGAAGCGGTTTATAAAGGAAGTTCTTATTAATAACCAATACCCTGGGGGTTTTGTCGATAAAACCTTCATAAATATTGAAAATAACAATCAGGTACGACAAAAACCTGAAAAACGTTACACAGCGTTAATTCCTTATGTATGCGGATTATCCTAAAAGTTGCGCCGCATCGGTGATAGATTTGATATTAGGACGGTATTTCAAACAAGCAATACTTTAAGATCTATTCTGACAAAGACGAAACCAACAAACCACGAGCAAAATTGAAAAAACTGCATTTATAGTATTTCGCGTGAGTGCAACAAACAATACGTGGGTGAGTCATCCAGACCTTTTAGGGTAAGATTGGGCGAACATCAAAATTATATCAGAAAAAATGAAATTCAGAGGTCCAAGATCTGCGAACACGCGTGGGAGAACGGACATAGAATAAACTGGGACTCGGCAAAAATTTTAACAAAAGAGGCAGATAGCAAAAAAAGAAAAATAAAAGAATCCGCGATAATATTATTGAATGAGGATAATTGCGTGTCGAATTGTTCCGTAGATGTCTGTACAACTTGGCTGCCAATGTTAAAAGAAGAACTTCACAAACTTAACATTGTATAGAAACTAAAAAACTGTTAACTATATCAACAGTTCTATGTAAATAGTAAGTATCTATGGATATTGAATATAACAAACATTCTTAGAGCTGTGTATTTGTCATACACAGCAAAAAAAGATTTTTCAAAAAAAGCCTTGAGAAAGGAAACAGATTAGATTTCCGAAACGTCGGCGAAATATTTAATTTCAAGTTTTTATACTTATTTGTGTTGTTTATTTATCAAAACTAACCTTTAACTGATCCTTTGACGTAAACGTCACGGGCGTAGAGGTTTTTTTACCAGTAACATACTGGTTAATTGTGATATATTTTGTAGATTCCCCTAGCACCGCTTAGAAAGAAAACATACATGTGGCAGGAAGTCCCAAAGAATTGAAGAAGAAAAAAAAATTAAGATAATGCCACAAATAACATTTAGACAATACGTAAAGAAGTTATTAATTATTTAAATTTAGAAAAAATATTTTTTTTATGTTTTGTAATGTGTAAAACTAATATTATTTATGAAAGAACTGCGAAGACTATTCTATAGAATGTGCAACAATTGTATAGAAGTACAGTAAATCGACGAAGACTATAATGATTAGTTTGCTTCGATTTATTATAACGTACACTCACAAAGTGACGGAAACTTCGATTAAATTCCTGTTGCTATTTTTCTAATATAATTCACATTCAACAGGTATGTGCAATATTGTGCATGTATCTTATAATAGGAGATTTTTTAAAAAGGTCCATTCTCTGGGAAAATGCGGCCCCTCTTTCTCCGAAATACGAAGCTACAAAAATATTCTTGCAGGGCATGCAAAGATCGGAAAAAATGTCTACTTTACGAATCTGAGTGGAACAATTTATAATTTTTTATATTTTATGGGTGATTCAGTTCTAAAAAAGCAAGAAGATTCTTCAAAAAAATTTTTGACTTGAGATTTTTTCTAAAAAATTAACCATTTTTAGTAAAATTGGGTCAAAAATTCTTCAATATTAAAACTTTGAGAATTTTTAAATCCAAAACAACGCACTTCATGAAAAAGTCATATAGAAAAAGAATTATTTGTAAGAGGTCAAAGACCTGTGAATTTTTTCAGAATTTTTTGATCAATTATATAGTTTTTATTTTTATCTTTCGTAATTAAGGCTAGCAATTTCCAAAAATTTATCAAAAAATTCACAGATATTCTTTGACCTCCTACAAACAATTTTTGTTCTATAAATTTCTTTCATAAATTGCGTGGTGTTGGAGTTAAAAATTCTCAGTTTCAATATGAAGATTTGTTGACCCAGTTTTACTGAAAAAGGTAAACTTTTTAGAAAAAATGTCAAGAAACTCTTTTTTTGTTTTTGCTCAAAAAATGGGATGCCTCCCAAAAATTTAAAAAGATTTTTTTTATCATTTTATTCTACGTCAAAAAAATTTTGAAAAATCTTTTTCCCTTTCTAGAGCTGAATCACCCATAAAACATAAAACTTATAAATTGCACCACTCAAATTTGTAAAGTATACATTTTTCCGATCTTTGCATGCCCTACAACAATCTTTTTGTATTTCCGAATTTTGGGGGAAGTGGGGTGTCGCATTTTCCCAGAGAATGACCCAGAAATATTTTCTGTGTTGAATACTCTTGTATATAATATATTTTACAGTTATTATTTATGGTAAACAAAAAATAAATATCCGTTCTCTCTATTATAGCCCGAGAGCTCTCGACCCGCGTCGCTTGAGAAGCGTAATTCTCGGACCTCTCACTTAAAAATTACAGAAACATATCGTGCCCCACATCATCGGACTGGAAATTTTGTCTAGAAAATGTTAGAGCAGTTTATGCAAGGGAGATGTCGAAATCGCATAAATTTCTTTTTTTTTTTTTTTAATTAAAGTGCCCGCAAGAATCTGAAAAAAATCAGCTCTACATAAGAATGCCAGAGAAATCGAATGGTGTGAACCGCAGCTCTGTAACTCGTCTCGTTTTGGAGATTGAGCCATCGGAAGTCGGTAATAATCGCACTGAAAAAAATATCTATTATCCATAAAGAGAAATTGACTAACCCCTAATAAATATCTGCATTAAATAGGCTCCAGCAAGACTGCTCTGTAACCGCAACAAAAACGATCTTGCTAAGATGCACTTATTTACCGTTAATAAAAGTTTTTCTTATTATTTATTTGTTACTGTAGGTTGATAGCTTTGCTATCAGGAGTCACCACCTATTTTAATCTTAATAAGTTTTTTGTTATAGTTAGTAAGTTCCTATTCCTTACACCATTACTACCTTGTAACCGGAAAAGAACTTTCCTGCTGCTAATAGGTGACTTTTTAACCACTATGCAGCTTACATTATAATGGCAACAAATAATCTCTCTTGACCTAGTAATGTCATTTTGCAAGTACGTTTACTTGTAAATTCAATGTTTTAATTTTATATTTTTTAGACTTCACACTTCATATTAAAACACGTTTTTAATACATTTCTATGTTGACTCAGACGAAGAATTATTGTTGGTAAAATTAAAATAAATGATTCATTTAAGGAAACAAACGACTAATAAACAATTCAGGGTGCCTATTAAAAAAGGGGAACTTTGACTTGTAAGAAGACACAATCACAGTTTACTATATAATAGCTGCTTTCGTTCAGCAGAGTGATTCGTAATGATAAGGCACCTACCTGTTTCATGTGTTGTCTCTGTCCCTATACCATGCAATTTTGCATCATATGATTACTGTTCATTGAAATCCTGTTTATTATGATTATGAATCACTCTGCTGAACGAAAGCAACTAATATACAATAACATAAATCACAAGTTTTTTTATAAAAATTCTTTGCATAAAAGCTTTCCTACAACTGTCTCGTCGAATGCCGAATTGCTTACTAGTTACTGCATGCGTCGCTGCATGGATGAAATGGCGTGCTATGATAAAAACTCAATTGCGCTTGCGCCACATGCAAAAATAAATAAGTAAGACTTTACGATTAGTAAGCCCGTCTTTACAGTTAACAGGTGACTTACCAACCATAGGTCTATTTGAGTTTTAACCATTAAATAGTTAACTTTAACTTAAGGCACTTATTTATCGTAAGAAATTATTTAGTTACGCCTAATAAAAAGAAAACTTATAACAATATTTTACCTAGTTTAAGTAAGTGCTGCTATTGGGACAAATAGTCAAAGATTTACCGTTGCAAAATCTCATTAGCAAAACAATTTTTCTTATGGTTAGATAATGATAATGTAGTCTTAACAAAAAAAATACTTATGATAATGCAGATCATCTTAGCAAAACATTCTATTTGGTCGGTTTCTTTCAGTGCGGTCATTTTACCCGATTCCGATGGCTCAATCTCGAGATACAGAGCTGCCGTTTGCGCCTTTCGATTTTTCTCGCCTTCCTACGCACCCCTGTATTTTTTCAGATTCTTGCAGGCACTTTCTTTTTTTTTTTTTTTTTTAAACCATACAATAGTATTAAAAAATGTATGCGCTTTCGACATCCCTTCGCATAAACTTTTTCTAGACAAAATTGACACCCCCTTTTTGTGCTTGATCCATTGGAAATTAATTTTCCAATCCAACTATGTGAGGCACAGGCTGACCATTATTTTTGAATAAACTAATAAATAAATATTAGATTTTACAATGCTCTTTCACCCTCGGCGTCGTGAGCTCTCTGGCTATACACATAGTGACATTTTTTGAGGGTACAAAACGTCCGACGAAAATTTGTATTGAATTCAAACTCGGAGGAGTTTGGTGACACTCACAGTGCACGTACTTTTTAAAAGTAGTTTTAGGGCGAAGGATTAAATTTATTTATCGCAAGCCCTTGTCAAGAATTTTTCCACGTGTGCTCTTTATAATACCGCAGCTTTCTTTGCTTTGTACCCTCTTGACTCACTCTTCAAGGCAATGAGCTTACTATATCTTCCATTGTCTATGTTTTTATGGAGGTTTGTAGCAGCCTTCAGCATCGAACACTTCGACCACATGGATGAAATTGCATACTTCTTCAAATTTAAGAAATACGGTAGCAGATCTTCCTCATTTATTCTCATTACCCCCCGTTTTTCTTTCCATTCATTATATTCGGAAAACACTTTTTCATAATGTTCCCTGGACTTTGCAGGCAATAATTGGAGAGTTGCTTCTTCAGCTTCTCGAAGGATTCTCACAGGAACAAAATCGCTTTCTTGCATTTTTCACCAACTTTACAAATTTCTTCAAATGGAATCGATAAAAATCAAAACTAAATAGCAACCATTCAACACCTTCCAAGTTTTTTGACGTTGCAGCCGCTGACAGAGCGAAATATCAAATAATTTTTTGATGAAATCTGATTATAAATGGCCGTGATTGTGGATAAAACGTTGTATAGAATGGGCTTGTTCGGCATTTTTTTTTTATTTCATAAATCGAAAGTGCAAGTATAAAATAATGGATCTGCAAAAAATCAGAATCTTATTCGCACGTTTAGTACCTTAAAAAGTATTACAAATTTCCACCTCACGAAAATGGGACGTGGCCAGGCGCTACGTCACTATACGCATATACTCGACGATATCAATAGACTTGACGCTCCTTAGTTGTTATAATTATAAGTGTTTTCGAAGTATTGTTTTTCTTACTTGTTGACAGTAGGGGAGTACAATTTGGTGAAATGTCAAAAAATTACAATTTTCTCTTGCTCCTGTCGGGAAAAATTTTCGATTTTAACTCTGCAATTTACGATTAGGATTCATCGCCGACCTTCTCCTTTCGGTAGAGACATAGAACGAACTTCCATTCGACGTATTTATTTAGTTACCAGCGTTTGAAAATTCCATGTTTTTCGGCTTTTCAGGTTAAATTTGGAAGGTCCCAGAAAGCCACTTTTCTTACGTCACTTGCGTATAATGACGTCACAAATGAGCGCTCGGTTTTTGCAACTATTGCTAATTTCAACTTCTTATATCTCGAGAACGGACAAAGTTAATAATACGAAATTTTATGTGCGTAATGAGAATATCGAGTACTATATGAAAAAGTATAAGAACCATATAAAAAGAATATCATGGAACAAGCCCATTCTTGTTTTAGTCGCGTTTTATCCACTTAAGAAAATTAAACTCTCAAACTTCGTTCTCGAGTTTAAACTTTCTTGCGGGGATAAAACGCCATCTAAAACACTTATGTAATAGATAACTATGACGATACGATCATTTTCTCAAAATTTGTTATAATCTTTGTGTCGAAACGCGAAGAAGAACCTTTTTTGACGTTCGCCCGTTGGCTCATATTCTCATAACTTTGATTCTTATTTCACATGAAAAAGGTTACATATGATGAATTCTTTGTAAGTATATTTTTTATGTAAAATATTATGGTCTTTAATTTTCCAATTTACGATTTTATCTTTTTGAATTTTTGTAAATGATTGCCAAAAAAAAATATTTTGAAGTTTGACGTCATTTGGCCTTTCGTTCCCTATGGCCTTGAAAACTTTTTAAAATATTTTTCTATTAACCAAAACCTACTTCTGTGCAAAATTCCACAAGGCTTATTTAATACTGGCTCAAAGCTTCCTGAGGACAGGATTATTAACAATTACGAATCCTACGTTGTTTCGGCACTTATAGATCAATTAATGGATATTTTTGGCAATTTTTAATAGCAATTTTGGAATTTAATATAAGTTGAATAAAAGTAACAAATCGTTACAAAATTGTCAACAGTCATAGCTCTTACCCTTGCTATCTATCCCCTCACTGAAATAAATGTACATCCTGTACATTACATACCTCACCTAGCTTTACCATTTAATACATACCGACTAAGGACCATAAAGAACCCTACAAAGACCTTTCTCACTCATCGACTGATGCAGAGGCTGTTTGTTCTACACGTTTACTGTAATTTATTATCTTTATCCTCTGACAGAATGCTAGAGCTTGCAAAGTAAAACAACGACATGCAGTGTATAAATAAGATGGCGGGGGGCAAGGCAGCCTCCAAAGGCACACTTCTTATGGTTAGCTTCTTTCAACGAGAAATCTCGGTTCTGAGCGACTTCCTCTGAGAGCCCGCTTACAAATAAATGTACTAATAAGGCTTAATTGACCGAGGGGTTCGGAGAATCGTTCAGGAAATTGATCCGTCTGATGTCTGGGTTCTTAATATGTATGAGGGTATCAGTTGGCGTTTTATTTATGGCATGATTAGGACAGTTATGGGCATATTTATACTTGTGGTATATTTTTGTAGGAATTGGAAGAGTTTGCATTTCACTTTCATTATCACACTGCAGCAAAAATTATTTTCAATTACATAAAAACAGACCGGCTAAAATTTTGCAGCGCATTCATAAGTAGTATAAAAGCCACTTTACATTAATGCAATATTGCAGGTGCCATGCAAATTTTCATTGCGCGCATGCGTACATCCAGCTATTTCGATCAGCTAATGGCAATATTTTTCATTGCATTGAATTAGTGCATGTTCTAATTTGATTGCATTGCAGACGCAATATAGTTACTTTATTTGGGAATATTTGAATTGCCAACAACGCATTAAAGGAATTAAAGCAACAAACATACTATAACCTATTCTGTAATTCTTTTGGCAAATACAACCGATTTTCTTTCTTTCTGTTTATAGTGATTCAGGATTGTAAAGTAAATAAATAAGGCCGTGTATACGATTCCGCAAGTGGCGGAATCGTATATAGTTTTATTACGAGTCCGCAAATGTCCCGGCATGCGTAGAAGCTTGAGTATTTCTATGATTATATATCAGGGTTCCGCAAGTTGCGGGCTAACCAAAAATAAAACTTTACTAAGTATCTGAAAATTATAAAATTATATGCATGTAAGTTCCTTGGTAAATTGTGAGTAATGTACTATGTGAATTAAAGGGACTCTTATTATTTAGAGACTATTATTTTGATATTAGGTAATGTATGGTATCTATATACGTACAATATAGAACCAAAACATATTTAGAAATAACAAATTATAATAAATTATGCATACAATAAATTTAAAAAAATCGGTAAAGTTATTTACACAGCACTTCCCTCGCTATTTGTCCATGACAGTCACTCAAAAAAATTATTAATTACGAAATGACATTGGGAATAATAATCGGAATATAATTATTGGTATTATTACAAAGAAAACCTGATAACTTTTGGTCAAAAAAATATACAGAGTGTTCATCCAACAGCAAAAGTTCAATATACTAAATAACAGGTGCCAAATATGGAAGGCTTGCGCAAATACCTTTATAAATGTCCACCATGACTCAATTATTTCTTGGGGTGCCATTATTCAATAAAAGTATATAATAGGATATGCCAAATATTATTGCCATCTCTCACATTTTCAATCCCACATTCACGTAATGGAGTGGAAGTATAGTGGTGATTAAAATATAGAACAAATTTTCAAAAATGTTTTGTCTATTCTAGTGTTAAATTTTTTCCCAAATTGGTGAAAATATGTTGCAAATTTTTTTTTCCGAAATAGGTTTAGAATGTTATGAAACGTGGAAATTTTAAATTCGGACAAAAAAATATTTCGTCTATTCTATAATGGTGATAAATAGAACTAAAACATGTTTACATTTTTTTTTATTTTTCTAAAACATTTTTAAATTTGTTTTAATAAATTTGGAATGCCATGGATACGTGGAAATTTTAAATCGGAAAAAAAATTCCATCTATTTGTGGTAAAATTTTTTCAAAAATTTTTAAAATTTTTAAAATTTTTTAAATTTTTCTTTAAATAGATTTAGAACGCTATGAAACGTGGACATTTTAAATTTTGAGAAAAAAAAAATTCATCTATTTTGGTGGTAAAATTTTTTTCAAAAATGTTGGTAAAAAATTTTCAAATTTTTTTTTCTTTTAAATGGGTTTAGAATGCCATGAAACGTGGAAATTTTAAATTTGAACAAAGAAAAAAATTTTTTTTAGTGGTAAAAATTTTTTCAAAAATGATTGAAAAAAATTTTCAAAATTTTTTTTTTCTGAAATAGGTTTAGCGCGTCATGAAACGTGGAAATTTTAAATTTGAGCAAAAAAAATTTTTTTTCACTATTTATTCCGTTTAGACGGTCCACCCTGTATATTTTTCAGTGAAAATTCTACCAGTTCTTCGCTGACAGTAGGGTTAACTACCTACCAAATTTGACTGCTCTTCGTCAAGTACTTTTTTAGTTAATGCACCAACAGACAGACAGACAGACAGACTGACGGAATTGAAAACCTATATTTTCGGAATCTACGTGTTCTGAAACGTCAGAATCCGAAAAAATCTCGGAGGGTGATTTTTTCTCGAATACAATACTTCCCTTCGGTATGCGAGGGAAGTAAAAATTTATAACATTGTTTTGCATTTGAAACAAACCCATGTTTTGTTAGATTTGGGTAATCTATTTAAACAGGCGCATTTTTTGTGAAACCATGTTAAATATGAAGCACATTTAGCACAGTTAGACTTTGCTATTGCAAACCTAACGAAACCATTTTTTTTAAGTTTAATAATCATTTCTTGGAGTAAAAATGCTATCGTAGAGAAAAGTATCTCCACTTCTGCTAAGCATATTTCTGGTTCCAAAATAGTGCAGTCAATTTCTTCCCACATAGGCAAATCGTTTTCATTATCTATTTTGTTTTCATGTAATATGTTGTTAATAACATCTATATTTTTAAAAATTTCCATTAAAATAATTTTCTAGCGTTGAACAGGGACCCTATTTTTAAATTGAACACATTTATTTTTCTTTCTCAGTCCTATAGGCGTACAAGATTGTCCTTTGGATCTTCCTTGTACTTTAATTTGTAATGGAATTTTTATTTTTGATATATTTTCAGCTATTGTTGGTTAGTTCTTTCAGTTTTTCCATTATTATTATCATTTGTTGAAACAGTTATATTATAAGTCTGTTGACGTTGTATAAATTCTGTTTCTTCTATGGTTTTAATAAATTTTTCCACTTCTTGGTAGGAATTAAATGTTTCCCCTAGCTTTAAATAATATTTAGAAATAACTGAAGTTTTACTCACTTTTGCTGCATTGTGGCATAGAAATACTTTTACAACTCAAAACACAACTTTTATGACATTAAGGCATTCAATCAATTCTGAGGTTATGTACCTATTTTTGCAACTTGCGGAACCGTAATCTATAATTATAGAAATCCTCAAGCTCCTATGCATGCGCAGAGATTTGTGGATTCGTAACAAAATAATATACGTTTCCGCCACTTGCGGAATCGTATACACTGCCAATAAATAAACAATAAACATAATCATAAAAGTATTTTTTTTCTCGTCTGGTTGGTAGTCCCAAGGATTTCAGAAAATATTGCAGTAGTGTAAAGTGCTTTGAAGATGTAAAAATTATCACGCAAAGTTTTGCATGCCATCCATTTCATTGCATTGCATAAATGTAACACCGCTTTAACGTAAAATATTAAGAAACATACTAACCATTATACTCTTCGCCGATTTACTGCACTGTTTAATATAATTGTTGCATATTCTATAGGATACTCGTCGCAGCTTTTTTTGTAAATAATATTAGTATTAGACATTTTTTATTTAATCACAAAATATACATTTTTTTTTTAAATTAAATAATGAATAACTTTTTTATCTATTGGTCGATATTGCTCATTGACAATAGGGTTCTTCCTCTAGCTAACACTAACTTACTGCCAAAATTTCAATACAATCGGAGTTTTCGTTCTTAAGTTATCCTGTTTACAAGAAACGTGACGGACGGACAGACGGGCGGACGGACAGGCAGACAGACGGACAGATAGACAGACGGACAGACGGGCAGACGGACAGACGGACAGACGGACAGACGGGCAGACGGGCAGACGGACAGACGGACGGACATTTTGAAAGTGGTTCAGAATTTTTTCTCTACGAGCAATATTACCGGTTTTAGAAATGTGCCCATCGAATGCAATATACTCTTCGTTTTGTATTTGTGAAGAGTATAAAAATATGTTGAAGTTATCACCTACCTGCAGAACGTATATGGGTAGCAGTATTAGTCCAAGAAATTACCTCTTAAAATACTACCTGATAAAAAATACGATCAAATCAGTAGTACTGCTGTGGAACAAACTCTATGATAAAAGTTGCATTCTTTTAAACTAGTTTTTGGGGTGTCTTGCCCTGTTAGAATGCCATTTCGGGCAAATCCGCAATATAGTGTTGGAAATGTTCCCTTATAACATCCTGTTAGATGTGAATGGGTTACAAACTCTATTATCAAAGTTGTACTATTTTAAGCTAGTTTTTGGGATGTTTCACCCCCTTAGAATGACATTTTGTGCAAATCCGGAATATGATATCTTGAAGATGCTCTTCTCTAACATCCTGTTAAATTTGAATGAGTTGCAAACTCCATGACAAAAGTTTTGTTATTTTTAGTTGGTCTTCGGGGCGTTTCACCCTCGTAAAACTTAATTTCCATCTGAATTTTGCTATTTTAGATATGCTCTTTCATTTTGTCGGATATCGATATCAATGTATTTAAAACGGTGAAACAAAAGTTACCATAATTACTTCCACATCTACGTAGTGAACCCCGTAGTGGATGCAGAAGTATAGTAATCGTAAATCTGAGCGAAAAAAAATTTCTGTCGGTCTGTCTGTCTGTAACTTTTTCTTTGTGCGCTCGTTTTCTCTGGAACGGTTTGAGATATTGAGTTGAAATTTTATGCACATATGTATTATAACGAGACCTAGAACTGGATTGTTTTTAAACTTATCCGGTGAATGGTTGGGTCTAAATAGGGGTAAATAGGGAAAAATATCTAATGCAAGCTAGCAAAAGTAAAAAAATTTCGGATTTGGTGGATATACTAAAAGTCAAGGCCTCAATTTTTTTTATATTTTCCATCACCCTCACCACCCCTACTCCATAAAATGAAATTGAGATATTCACTTGAAATTTGGCATACGTATAGATTATAACGACACCTGGAACCAAAATTTTATTTTGAGATTATTCCGTTGCCGGGTTGGAGTTTAGGTAGGGGTGAATAGGGGAAAATAAATAAAGCAAGCTGGTAAGAGTACAGAAACTTGGGATTTTTCAACCCCTCCACTCCATTATTAAAAGGATTAATAAAATAAGAATTGAGATTATCTCTTGAAATTTGGTCCCTGTATGTATTATAACGACATCTGTAATTGGATTATATTTTGAGATGATTCCGTTAAAGGGTTGGGGGATAAATAGGGGTAAATATGGGAAAATAAGTATATAAGGTAAGAGTACAGAACCTTGGGATTTGGTGTATATACTAGAAGCCAAGGTCTCAGATTTTTTCACAACATTTTTCAAGCCCTCCACCACCGCCACTAAATTATTAAAATGGTTAATAAAATAAAATTGAAATTTTCACTTGAAATTTGGTACCTATATGTAGTATAACGATATTATTTTGAGATAATTTCGTTGAAGGGTTGGGGGTTAAATAGGAGTAAATAGGGAAAAATAAGTAAAGCAAGCAGGTAAGAGTAGAGAAATTTAGGATTTGGTGAATAAACTAGAAGCCGAGGCATCAGATTTTTCAATTCCTCCACCACCCACACCCCATTATTAAAATCGCTGATAAAATTGAATTGATGTTCACTTGAAACTTGGTACACATATGTATTATACCGACATCTGGAACTAGATTATATTTTGAGACGATTCCGTTGAAGGGGAAGGGGTAAGTAGAGGTAAATAGGGGGCATTGAGTAAACAAGCTGGTATACTAATACAGAAACTTGGAATTTTCCAACCCCTCCACGACCCCCTCCATTATTAAAGGGGCTGATAAAATAAAATTGAGATATTCACTTGAAATTTGGTACACGTATATATTGTAATGACGTCTGATTGAGACAATTCCGTTGAAGGGGTGGTGAGGAGGGGTGTAACTGAGGAAAATAAGTAGAGCAAACTAATGAGAGTCCAGAAACATTAGTTTTGGCGTATATGCTAGAAACTAACGTCTCAAGATTTCTTATGGCATCTGCCTAAAATGTCAAAATTCTATGACCAATTATTTTCACATACTAGAGTGCAAATATAGAATGATAAATCTGGATGTGGAAGTAGTGATTCCTTAAGCAGCGGTTTTTTATTTAGTTTTGGAATTGTTCCCCTCTTACAATTCTCATTTTGCCTTAAATAATTTTAACTGCTCAGCCCTTTTTAACATGCTAAGTATATTGTTTGGTTTTCAAGAGCATATTTTTCAATTCCACAGTTACTGCAAACGAAGTTCAACTCAAAAATTTGATTTTAATTTGATATACATTACGTAGCTAGTCGACTGTAAAAATTCGTTTCTCCTTTATAATTTTGATTCTGTCTTCCAGCAAGTCAAGTTTTATAACGTATTTTTGCTAATATTTAATTCTGTACATTCAACTTGTATATTTGCAACTTTATCATTTATTTGTCAAAATATTTTGCAAGTGTGTAAAAACCAATATGCCCAATATAACTGACCTTGTTAAAGCTGGTGCTGTTGCTAAAGTAGAAGATAGTTGATCGACGAAACAAAAAATCGGTTATTTAACATTTTAAAAGAGTGGAGAATAAACGGCACGATTAATAAGAATCCTGGAGCAGGCCGATAAAGGATATCAAGTGAGCAAAAAGATTTGCAATTGGTGAATACATTAAGAGAACATACTCAGAACTCAGTTATTCAAGCTGGCGAAGAAACTAATTTTCTTGGATTGGTAATATTTGGTGCAGATTTTTGGAATAATGTTGTCTTTACAGACGAAAAATATTTCCACTCAACACAAAATTTTCATATTCGTGTAAGTATACCGGTCTATCAATACTCGGTTTGATGAGAAATATATATCCAACAATGACAAAAGTGGCAGATTTTCCGTTAATACTTCCTCTAGCTAACACTAAACTTACTGTCCAAATATCAATACAATCGAACTTTTCATTCTTCAATTATCGTGCTTACAAGAAACGTGATGAACGGACAGACAGGCGGACGTTTTGAAAGATGGTCAGAATTCGATCACCAACACACTGATATGAAAACTTATTGTAAACCATGTGCAGGCATATGCTGACGATACCCAACTTCTTCACTGTTTTGAGCCATCTAATGCAGCTATTGCCACTAATTTGATCAACCAAGATTTAGACAACATCTATCAATATTCGCATCAACATAACCTTAAAATTAACCCTACCAAATCAGTTGTTATTCTATTCTGCTCAGAACATACTCGAGATCACTTAAAGGCTTCTATTCAACTAAATATTAATCAAGAAATTTTGTCATTTTCTACTCATGCCAAAAATCTTGGGGTAATAATAGACGAAAAATTACGTTTTATGCAGCACGTAAAAATTCTTTTACAAAAATTTTACTCCCGGCTAAAAGTACTGTATGCAAATAGGCATATCATGCCTGTATTCAATTATTGCAATTTTATGTATTTTTACTGCCTGGATCAAGCTACAAAAAATCGACTACAAGTTTTGCAAAACTGTTGTTGTCGTTTTATTTACAACTTAAGAAAATTTGATCATGTTTCAAGCAAATATGTTGAGTTGCGTTGGTTAAAAATGGAACAACTCGTTAAATTCCACTATGCGGTTTTCTTATTTTCTTTAATAAAATATTCTATTCCAAGTTACTTGAGAGACAAGTTAATTTTCAGACCGTCAGTACATACTGTAAACATCAGACATCGGTTCGTGCTAACAGTGCCACAACTACGTACAGCCCTCTTCCAACGTAGCTTTTCTTACACATCCGCAGCCTTATATAACTCTATTGATCCCATATATAAAAATCTATCGACAGTTAATATCTTCCGTAAAAAAATCAAAGCCTGGTTCATTAATTCCAGCAAAAACTAGAATATATTCTTGGGCACCATATTTGCACTGTGTTTATGATTGTTTTTATTTAGTTATTTTGAGTAATTAATTTTTTAGCATTTCTATAAATATATTTTATAAAGTGTATACCGTCCCCCTATTACATTGGACTATTGTAATATTGTATTGTATTTTTGTATTTTAATATTTTATTTTTAACTTAGTTAGGTAAGTGATTTATAAGGTTAAGTGTAAGAATAGCCACATGGCTAAACTTCGCCTTGTAAATTGCTATTTGTATTGTACTTGTAAATGTACATCTACACTCTTTGAATAAAGCCGTTTATCATTATTTTTTTTTTTCGCATTAGCGATACTGGACAGTTCTCCCGTGTCTCCGATATTCTCACGGGGGAAGCGCCGGCGAATTATCTACAACCACTCCCCACCTCCCGCAGGGTTAGTGGTTATAAATTCCAGAATCGTGTGCCCTAAGTAGACGCAGACGACTGCCTTTTGCATTTGGCCTGCCAACCATTCGGCTGATTTTTGGCAGGCCGGTATGGTCTTCAATGCTGAGAGCAACGTAGGCTTCATACCTCCGAGTACACCGATTATGAGGACGACCATCTTGACCGAGTAGCCTGGGTACAGCACTTGGAGCTCGTACCGGAGATCATTATTATTATTATTATTATTATTATTCTTTTTGACCCTACAAGCGATTTTACCGGTCTTAGAAATATGCGGATCAAATGCAATATACTCTTCGTTTTGTATTTGAGAGAGTATAATAAAAGGACGAGCATTGTTTTTACTAGATTTGAAGGAAAAACACCCTAGATAAACAAGTTCAAATTGTAAAAGCTCTAGAAACTAAGTACTTCATACATACAATACACCCCAATAATTAAGGTGAAGAAGAATATTGCGACTGAGAAAGTTTTGCTAGCATATCCTCGTCAAAAGTTTCCCCGCTGAAATTGACTGGCCTAGAATATAACCGATTCATGTTTAGACTCCCTGCAGAACCAGTATTTTAAACCCTATCCGACAAAAAATATCTGAGTCCATTACTAAGAAGGTTACCTATATTCTCATAATGAGTAATCCTCAAATATGATAATTGGATATAAAAAAATAACACCAGAGGCCTTGTGCAGGTTATAGAATATGCAAAAGGCAGAAAGCCAAAGCAGGTAGCGGCCACCTTTGTTGATTATCACCTCTACTAGCAGCAACAGGTAAAATGTAAGAATTCGAAGGCTATGGATTAAGGCAACGTTTTCACCAGTGGTCTGCGTTTTTTGTCGCAAATTATTTACCTAGTTTTTATTTAATGAAATAAATCATTATCGTATTGTGGTAGGTAAGAACATTTGAAATCTAAGCAAAATGTGTAATGTAGAACAACATCGTTATATTAAAAATTGACAAGTAATAACATTGTAATGAGTATCTCAATAGCAAATTTATTAAAAGATATACTCAAATTAAGACAAAACTAGTTATTTGTAGGTAAAGGCTTGACGATATTGAAAATTGAAAAAATTTTAAGACTCTCGAAGTTGCCTTCATTAAGCATTTTTATACAACTGTGAATCAAACCATTTATTATATTTGACTAGAAGGATTTTTAACTTATTTGGGTTATTTTGAGACAGGCCGATACGCAGATGTTACTCCAGTAAAAATTTAGCTCATCCCAGCAAACATTCTTGTTAATATTAGCTCCAATTCGACATCGGACAAGACAAATTTACTTACTAAAGTAATTATGACGCAAGATTGACTGAAAAAATAGACTAGACCGATAAAAATTGAAAAGCAAGTCTTAATTTAGAGTTAAGTTTACGTAAATAATACCAATTAATCTACCTCATACACAATTTTCTTTGAAAGTAAATTTAACGAAAACGGCGAGTGGAAGACTACAAAAAAAATCTACCATAATTGGCCTCAAGGATAAATTTCCAATAAGGCCGAAATAGGTAATATAATTAGGTAGTATTTACCTTTTTAGCGACTAAAAATATTTCGAATAGTCGAATTTCTTTCTAGGTAGATTTTGTTGGAAATCCTACGTAATATGTATCTAAGTAGCAGCCTATTTGGTCTCTTTTATTAATCTTCTTTGAAGTAATATTTGGTGGACAACATCGATAAATTCTACCCAGATTATCTACCTGATTTCATCCATTAAGTCAATTACCGTTAAATTGACCTTAAAGTTACTCTGAGAAAATACATTTTAAACCTCTTTGTAGCAGTAACCTGGCAAATCGACCTCAAAGTGAACTTGACTATGAAATAGTAATTCAGAAGCTAACCCCCGTCTAGCCTATTTGTAAAATTCATATGATTTAGGTTATTTGCACAATTAGGCAATTAGGTGGTATAGCTATTATCTACAAATTATTCATCATTAAAAGACGCCATTAACGTAGCATGGTAGGATAATTCGTGGTGCCAATATACAAATGAATTGTGCCAAAAGTAAAAAACCACCGTCTAGGGAATCACTACTTCCACATCCAGATTTCCGATCCAACTCTCTTTAAAGGAGAACTTCTTGACTATATTTGCACTCTAGTATGTGGAAATAATTGGCTATTTTATGTGGCTCCACTATGACACTTTCGGTTAACTCACTCATCAACACAATGCACTAGTTGAGTTAAAATTTACAAATAATAAATAGAATTATCAATGGGTAGTAAAATAGGTCATAAATTCTAGGCTAATTTGACCTGTGATAATTTCCACCTATAAAATACGTAGATTTTCGTGGTAATTTTAACTTAGAGTTCTAATTAGCACGAGACGCCATATTTTCTCAGCGCATTCCAAGTTGTAGTTTGTAAAATGAGTGTATATGGAAACAAACTGACAAAAAGTTTAAAAAAATATATAATTATACCTGTAAACTCGTACTTAACAAGCATAGTATGCTTTCGACTCAAACTATTACAACAATGTTTTCATTTGGCAATATAAATTTTCTTATCGTCGAACTACTTACTACGGGTCACCTTTGATCCCGTCAAGTTCTTGTACCTATCCGAATACTCAGAATCCATCGGCGGTCTTACTTATTAAGTAGTGTTTCTGAGAAAGTGCTAATTATAAGATATATTCAGTAGGAGTGCACCGCTCGACATCAGATTACGATGGAGAGAGCAGACTGTAGCAATCACAGTAAGTATAATTTTGCCTATTTTCGTCTTGGGGAGCCTGAAGGGTAACTTAAATCCCCCTTGTGAGTAGAGTTGATAGATATCGTAGCGGCGACACGGTTCCGGCGTAATTAATATAAAATCCTCGTCGTGTTCATCAGACGCGCGATACTAGGTTCATCTACATAAACACGTCTCACGGATACTACATTCTTAAAATGAATGGACAATAGGTCGATTTCTCAGGGATCAGTAATTAAAATGCTTAAAATAATTGTATTTATTTATATAAACTACATGCTTTAAAACATTTAGTTATAGGTACACCTCACAAAATTATGTGATTCTTTCTCCAATTTTTATGAGTACATTTGATAAGGCAATATTCTGTATTCTGTCATATTTAATGAAAATGATTGTTTTATTTCCAAAATTTACATATCAACCACTGGAGGAAGCAGCCCTCGAATTCCTCGCAGACCAATATTAAACTACCAAATTCCCAATCTCCATTCACTGACTGCCAAACAGTACAAAAAATAAATTCTGATTAGGTACCTGTCTGCCTGTATGTCCTACGAGACTATACTAACCCTGTTCTCAGTTATTTTAACCGATTTCGTTTTTTATAGGCACTGCCGCGCTTATAATTAAGTTTATTGTTATGTTAACCAGACTAGAACTTTTTTCGTCGTCGGTTCCGTAATTATATGCCACAAAAAAGTTATTAACAGGTATTGTACCTCGTCTTTATGTATAGCTAAGTTAGTTTTTTAGTATATGAATGAAAAAGTGTTAACCTCAGGCACTTCTCTGTGACTAATGGGAAGTGTAATAATGATGCTATTTCTCCCTTTCATACATTATTCAATATTTAATTTCCAACTGTAAAGTTTAAGGATTGTCTCTTACAAAATTATAAACAGGTTACATATTAGCGGTAGAGAGGGGGAGGAAAGGGGAGAGACGTTATTATTGCCTGTCGTTGAAGGTGAGCTATTTTTGTCATAATACTCAAATGAATGGATAATAGGGTTGATTTACGGATCTGTAGTAAAAATTCACCATTTTAAAGAGATGGAGTGTAAAAGTCGTTACTATAGATCAGTTCGCACGTTATGTTGCAACAATTTGTTGTGAAACAAGCTAGCGTTGTAGGTAAAAATATTGAGAATAAATATAAAAACTTGAAATTGTCATCATACTTTTAACAGATTTAATTTTTTGTTTAAGAAGGAGGTTCTCAGTTCGAAACGTACGCATATTGTTTTAATGTTATTACACATCGAGAAATAACCCCTCTTGTTAGTGAAGATCTACATCACCCATCACTACGCATTAGTTCCTGATAATCAATATATTAATTTTTCCAATAATAATAATAATAATAATAATATTAAAAGATTTAATTCTCGTACAGAAAATTATCCTAATTTATATGCAGAACTTCTTTCAATGAATTGTTAATTTGGCATGTGATATATGGCAAATTAACAAATATATTCGAAAAACATGTGCCTCCATTTATTAACTATACACGTAAATAAATATCCATCCTGGTATACCTCTGATATAATAAAACATTAAATTAAAAAGCCGTAAAAAACATCAACAAACAAAACTTGTTTATTATTTGGAGCAATTTAAAAGATTACGGTCGTTAAATAAATCTGATATCCAAATGGCATATAGAATATACCTTGAAAAAGTTGAAAGTAACATAAAAAGTGATTCCAAATAATTCTGGAGCTATATTCACTACAAAAAACAACAGACTAGAATACCAGGTAAAGTCAATAACAGTGAAGTAGTATTTGATGCCCGACAATCCATTGTTGATGGATTTAGTGACTACTTTAGTAATGTTTATTCAACATCAACTAATTTAGACACCGATATCGAATTTAATTGCTTCAAGTACTTGGCTGTACTTAACATTACGGAATTTACTGAAAGAGACCTGCCGAATTCTGCCAGTAAGTTGAGGAATAAAATGACGTCAGGTCATGACCAAATCTCAAGTTTTTTGGTGAAACATTGTAGGTATGCTTTTATAACTCCTCTATTATTTATTTTCAATCAAATCCTTAGGACTTCTGTTTTTCCCGATACATGGAAAATGCGAGAGTATGTCTAGTACTTAAATCCGGCAATCCATCCTAAAAAACAAATTATAGACCTATTTCTATTCTCTGTAATTTTGCAAAACTTTTGGAGATATCACTTTATAGTTATCTCTCTCCAGAGGTAAGACCCTTACTATCACCACAACAATATCGTTTTATAGAGAGCCGCTCCATCATACCTAATTTGGCAGTATTCTCTCAATATGTAGCTACCGTACTAGATAATCATGGGAAGGTTGATATTATATATACCGACTTTGCCAAAGCTTTTGATTGCATCGATCACAGAGTAATTTTGTCTAAGCTGAATGACTTTGGATTTGTGGAATCTCCTATAACACTTACTAGATCCTACCTAACTAACAAAATTCAGTATGTATCTTATAATGGTTTTGATTCTAAACAGTGTAGCATTTGAAAAATCTACATTAATAATTTCAGTTTCAATACAGTAAATTAATCCATTAGTTCATTTGTTTGATAGGCAACCACTCGTACTTCAAAGGGCATAGCTGGTTGCATATCTGAAATTCTCAACAAGGAAAGAAAGCATGTTTTCTCTTATGTATTATTTTTGAGTCGGAGGTGTTACTCACATATTCTTGTTGTTGGGACATTACACAATGGTGTAATTCAGTCTTTAAATTACAAGCCCTTTTTGTTGGCGCATTTTTATTGGCTAGAGAAAGAGTTCTCTAGATGCTCAAGTTGGCAACACTGAGAACATGGTGAACTGTCAAGCGGATTTCCGTCGAGGATGGATCTTTGAGACAGCCACGAGTGAACAGCGGCGGTTCCGATTTTGTGTGGAATTTTTGGGTTTTACATCGTTTGCACTGAAAAGGGATTTGATTGATGTACCCAATGATCCTCACCGCCTTGCTGTGAAGATTTTGTGAATTCCCAAGAAGGAGTTTTGTCGGTTGCCATAAATCTGATCGCCACGTGTTTCGGAGGTTATGTAATACTCTCTATAAGAGGTAGGCTTTTTATTTTACTTAGTTTGGTGTTTTATTTAGTTCTTATTTATTGTAATTATTACAGAGTGTTTGGTACAAGTATATGTTTGGAGGGACTGGCCCTTTGAGAATAAGTTATGTTTGGAGAAGCTTACAATTGGGATGAGCACAGGTTTGGTGCTGTAATTTTGGTTGTGTAAGGGGGCCCAGCATTTAGAGGAGTAATAGGAGGAAGTCCATTACTCAGATGTTTGGTTTTGTGTGGGTTCCGCTGACACTTTAAGAAGTTAGGACTGGCAGAGTCGTTCGCAGCAGTCTCCCGGAGATTCAGGTAGCAAATTGATGCAACACGGAACTGCAGTTGCAGCCAACGTCGAGAGAAATGGTGACAAGTCACACTGCAGTCGTCACAGGAAATGCCAAGGCCTTAACCAGGTTTTTTTGTTCATTTTAGTCAAATATTTTAAAGAAAATATTATAGTTTAATTCAGTGGTTTTAGTTCATATGTTGAAGTAAGTAATAACACAATCTTGCAACTATAAATCAAGCTCTAAGTTATGTGTATAGAAGATAATATATTTAAGAGTTTTACTGTAAAACACCCATGGTACCGTGAGATGTTAATTCACCTACTATTATGTCACACATATAATATATAATTCATGGTAAATCTTTAATTCGTGGTTGTAAGTTATAACTCATAGTTGTTGTATATTGATAAACTCGCAGTTGCAAGAAAGTCTCAGTCAAAGATTTGAGCTTGAATTCAAATCAAGTTTTTTATCAACGGCACAGAATATTTTTAATACGCATAAACCACAATTAGGTAAAGTTTTTTTATTCTTTTTATTGTTGTATATCTCACGTGTGTTGTAATAAATGTCTAGTGTCTACATGTTCTTATTATTTGCACTGGTACTCCTGATATTTGCTTAAATTTTGAGATTTAATAGAGTAAAGTAGAGTTTTGATATCACAGATATATTTTGAGAATTCCATCGCATGGTTGCTAGTGACTTAATTTTGTTCCGAGCTGGCAAAATTATTTAAATCTTATTACGTAACATACAGCCGGTGGCGCCCTCTTGAGTGTCCACACACAATCCTGACCCACGGCCTATGCTCTCCAACAAAAATCGGCTGCCGTCCGCACCGGAATAACATGTTTTAATACTTAGGTATCAAAATATGTTACAACAGTTCACTGCCACTTGTGGTGTACCTCAGGGATCAAACCTTGGTCCGCTGCTATTCTTACTCTTCATTAATGATTTGGTACATGTTGTTGACTGTGAAAAAGTATTACTTGCTGATGATTTCAAAATTTACCATGCTGTAGAAAATGTTGAAAATTGTTTATTTATTCAAGAACAGCTGGAAAAGAATGAAATTTGGTGTAACGAGAGTAATCTCCACGTAAACATTCAAAAATTTAAAAGCTTAACTTTTACATTAAAGAAACAGCGTATTGAGTTTACCTACAATTACAGAGTACTGACTTAAGTAGGTGTGAATTCATAAAAAATCTTGGTATAGTGTTCGATTCGAAACTATCTTTCAATGAACATATCAATCAATCCACAACATCTACATTAAAGATGTTCGGTTTTATCATTCGGAATAGTCGTAATTTTCATCTGATTGCATTAAAAGTACCTTATTTTTCACATGTAAGATCAAAATTAGAATACGGTTCTTTGATTTGGTGTCCAATTTATAATGTTCATGAACTGGCTGTTGAAAACGTCCAGAGAAAACTTCCCAAATTATTACAATATAAAGTCTTCGGAGTATACCTTGTGAGAGGCTATGCTTAAGACCTATTGTTAAACTCCTTGAACTTTCAGCCGCTTCATCTTAGAAGAGTACTATTTGCAATACGTTTTATTTACAAACTTTTACATAACAAAATTAATTGCATAAGATTTATCAATGAAACATCATTTCGATTTCCGAAATTTTCCATAAGAGTTTCAACTACTTTTCACTTAGCTGTAGCTAGAACCAATATATTGCTAAGGCTATATACTATGTGCAAAATTGTGAAAGGAGTTGGCATGTTTTGTGATATACATTACGACAGCTTAAATAAGCTGACTAAGGTTGTCACAGATCATATTAATCTCATTTAACTTACCTATTTATTCAAGTGTCATATGGCATTGTCTTTTTGTATTTTTCGATATTCAGTCTATTTTTTGTCTGTAATTCAACTTAAGAATTTTAGTTTACTTCTAATAATTTAATTTAATTTATTTTTAATATGATTTATATGTGAATATAAAATAACTCTATCTTGAGTATTATTTTTGTCCTGTAATTGGATTTTTTGCAATTTGTTGGGCAATGAAATTGTTTATTATTATTATTATTATTTTCAGAAATGGCTCAAGCGATTTCTATGAAAATATTTGGTAAACTGTAGAGTAGGTTTCATTCTATGTTTAGTTATAAGGTAAGCAAAAATTGAAAAAGATTATTTCTGTTCGAGAATAGGTATGCGGCAATATGAAGAATATGCCATATAGAATTAAATATATAAAATTATAAATTCATAGATAAAATTGTGTTAAAAAATTGGTTAAATTTAGATCCTTAAAATATGTACTAATAAATAAGATATATTTGAATTAATTATTGAGCAAATATCGATTAGGAACCTTGATTTTAAAATATTGTCTTAATTGTCTACTATTGAAATACAGGAAGATGAGCCTTTGTGTTTATGGTCGGTTTACCCCGAATCCATTTTAGGCATATTATATACGGACGGTTGGCTGGCAAGATCAAAAAGCTGCTTAATATTTGCGCATCTTTGGCCGATTTTCACAAATGCGTGTGTTCACAAATAAACAGCTCAAATTTCAAATTTGCTCCTTTATTGTCGGCATCTGTCGGTACTCTTTTCTAACTCCTCTGCAAAATTACGCATGGGTTAAATGTGACCGCCCACAGAGATATAGACTAAGGAACCTTCTGCTTATGGATTATCCGTTTCTTATAAACAAAAATTCTTTTAAGATTTTAGGTGGATTATTATTTTTAAAGATATAAGGGTGGTTTTAGTATTCTACAATTTGTTTATATCTACTCATGCTATTTACAATTTCACATACATCATACATTGTTCTAAATTTCAAACGATTAAGGAAATATTAACTGTCCACGCACTAGGGACTGTATATGACTATTTTGTTATATACAGTGTGTTAGTTGTGGAATTTTCTTAATTCGCCTATAAAACAATGCAATTATCTAGTACATTACCTAGGAAATAATATCTACGCCCGTGACTTTACGTCTTGGTTTTTTTTTAAGCGAAATACTTACTTTATTTTTGTTTATTCTTCTTCATTTGTTTAAAAAACACCCTCCAACTATTTCTTTGACATAGAAGTCACAGGCGTAGAGGTTAGTAAAATACTGGATACTCGGACATTATTTAGAAGAGAAGACATATGTGGCAGGAAGTCCCAAAAACAAAAGTATAAGAATTTTACAAATATGTCTAATTAGAAAGTCTGCCACTTCTTAGATAAGAATTCATATTTAAGTTAAGTTCTATCTACCTACATTGCAGACAATGAAGAGAGTTTTTTTTTTCGAAAGTTGTGCATAGTGCAGTCATTTGCCAGAGTACGCTATACCTACTATGATAAAATAGCACATGTCTTTAAATCGTATCTCTATTCATCGTAGTCATTTGACAATGTAGTAATTGAGTCAACAAAAGACTGTAAGTGCATTCACAATGGTACAATTTTTTTCCAATTTTATATATAATTGACCTAGAGTCCACTTCAAAACTCAAAGGCGTATGCTAAGCGTATAATAACGCACGGGCTAGAACATTAACAAAACTAGAATGTGGTAAGCACGTGTTCCCTATAAAATATTTAAATACCTCACTGGCGTAACGATGGGAGGGACGCTTTCAAATAAAAAATATTTAAATCCTAGTTTTAATGTTTAATATATTTTAGAATAAAATAATAAATAGAATAAATAAGAAAGTGGATCGATAAATCCCATAAGCCAATGGTAGTTAAAAGATACATGGTATCGAATATTGCAGAATCAACAAATGAATAAATAGGGATAGTTGGTAATATATCGGTCATAATTTTAAAAGGTTAGTGTATTGGATCAACGAAACGAGATAAATTTGTTTTATTTAATTAGTGGCCAAAGTAAGAAGGTTTTCCTAGAAAACCTAAGTTAACCTAACTACTAAACAAATTTTTAAAATCAGTTACTCAACAAGAATTAATCTAGAATATTTCTACTCATCCCTCCTGGTCCAGATAGTAATATGGTTCAACTGGTTATAACTATGCATTTATGTGTAGTAATACCTTTGTGTCACATAATAAATTTAACGCTAAATGCCTTTAAAATTCCTAAGGACTGGAAAGTATCAATAGTAGCTTCCATTTATACAATAGGGAACCGTGGAAATTTTATTACTTATAAACTTGTGTCTCTTCGGCAAAATTTTTGAGTAGTCCCTGAAACAAAAATTAAATACTTTGAACTACGCGAAGCAAATTGAATTCAGATATAGTAAATTCAGTTTTTGAATTTACAAATTGAGTAATGAATAACTTACATAGAAACAAGAAATCATTTGCTGTATTTTTAGAATTCACCGAAGCATTTGGCACAGTAAATAATAAAATCTGATTAACCAGACTCGAAGATGTTAGAGTTAGGGGTGAAAATTGATGAATGCTTAAGTGAATATCGGGTAATCTATATAGGGATACCACAGGGTACTGTGCTGGGACCTGTCTTCATTCATGAAGTTGAAAATTTACTGACAGATGCAAGTATTATCTCATATGCTGATGATACAGCTATATTATACATAGCCGTGAACTCGTCCGGTGTATACATGAACCGGATGTTGGATTCGGTGAAGTGCAGACATAGTTGAACTAGCTTGAATAGGCTAATTACAAAACTTTCTCCACCTCAGCTGCTGATTGACCTGATTTACTTTAAAACTTTATCAAAATGATTGCTTGGCAGATGGATCGATAAATTGCTCACAAATAGCATATAACATATAGCTTTAGTGATATATCAAAATTATTAAAATTTTAGAATATGAAATAAAAAAAACTATTTAAAATTGAAGTTGAAGAAATCAATAATAAAAATAAATTGGTTTAATACTCGTGCTGACCGCGTCAATATTGTCGGATGATTAGGGGTCGTGCTTGAGCTCTTTGCATCAATCATAGCTGTAGACCTGGACCGGCTTCGTAAGGGGTGGGTCTGCTTTTTTGTCTATCCTCCCCGCTAATGCGGACAGTATAGGCGATGTTAGCAGACCTCCCATGGTCCTTGCTGTGGGATCCTGACAGCTGGGTGGTTTCTTCTGGCGCTCTTCTGCCTTGGTCTTTTTTCTTCGCTGGCATGACGGCTCCCGAGAGCGTCTTTAGTCTGTCGTGAGAGAGAACGGCTGTTGCTGAGCTCTCCGGAGTTTGGAGGGGTTTGGAGGTTGTTGACTAGTCGGAAGCCCAGGGTGCCAATTGGCATCATGTGCTCCGATTTCGTCGGAAGGAAGTGTGAGCTTAAAGATCGTCTTCGGCCAAAGACGATTATTTTAGCGTCAGATGTAGGAAAGGGCTAGGTTAATGGTACCAAGCTGGTTGTTTTCTTGGTACCCCTGGGATCGGGTGATTTGGATGTTTTTGGTCATTGTCTCCTTGCGGCGTGGCTTGAAGGTCGGGCTGAAACAGAAAAGGGGTTAAGTTATACTTACCCGTTATACACGTTGTGCCTCGGAGTGTCGTTGGGGTCGTAGTCAGTCGCCTGTCTGACCAGCGGATTCCCATACTCTGCCGCACGGGCGTATAGATTCTTCGCTCTGTCCCGGATGACTTAAGTTACCGGGGTATATTCAGGCAACGGAGGCGTAGGTCAGAATAGGTGCAATGAGGGTCCTGATAAGTGTGAGCTTGTTACTCGTGCTGAACCTTTTCCTTCCCATGTTTTTGGCTTTTTTTTTCCATTTGCTTTCGCATGTGTTTTATGCAAGTTCTCGAGTATGCAAGTCCTCCTTTGTTGAGACCATATTGCACCTTTGCATAATGAATAATGTATTTTGCTAAATCTGATTCTTCTTCTTCACTAAAAACTTTAATAACATCCATTTTTGCTTTGTAAGTGAAATTTCTATCTCCACTTTCCTTAGAGCATTTTAAATGCCGAGATAAGGTGACGAGTTTCGCATTATAAATCTTCAGGCCTCGAGCAAAGAAATTTTCCTGTCATTATAACACGAAACGGCAGCTAAAGCTTTGCATAAATTGGTGGAATTCACTGAAGCCTACTTTACTTCGACGCATCGAGAACCTGTAAAAAAAAACAGCAAGTTTGTAGTATTCTTTACCTCAACAGATTATATTAGAGACAATTATAGTAGAAATTATGGATAAGAAAGCCAAGTTAAAACATCTTAAGAAAAATGTTACATTTATATGGGTTAAAGGACACTCTGATATAAGATGCAAGATTGCAGGAGACAAACTAGCGAAGACTGCAAGTATTCATGGATAGATCATACTCTGATGTAATTCCAGTGGTAAAGGAAAATATAAAAAACTATGGGAAGGAAAGTGGACCAAAGCATGTAACAGCAATAACTATACATATTGCAAAATCAGCAATAAGCTACCTAGTTCCCCTTTGACCTGTAGAAGTCATCCAAACAGAAATGTTAATATTAAATATGTGAGGTCCATGTTTTGGACATGGAGCTGTCAACTCTTACTTATATAAAATGAAATTTTCAGGGACACCTTTTTGTGATCGTAATGGGTACCTAGATGATATAAACCACTGGATTTTTAAGTGCCACCACAATGCATGTACAATTCGTCGAGGAAATGAAGAATTTAACCCAAACATGAGACTTCACCCCACCTGATTTTTATGTGAGATAGCGCAAAATGTTCCGAAAGATGTATAGAACAAAGTCAGGGTCATGGAAACTGGTGCTATTTCGATTTCCGGTCGTAAATTGGGGCAGAAGTTCGCTATTTCCGGTTACCAACAAATTTTTTTAAAGTTGAAAAGAACCATTGAATTCTACATTTTGGATCATTCTAAGCATTTTTTGACTCTTGGTATTTTTTACCTAACCTCACTCTTCACGAGATATAAGCGTATGAACATAAACGTGTATTTAGGTTTTCTTTTTTCAAAAACTTACGATTATTTTCGGGCATTTATTATGGACCAAAATATGTGGAGCGTATATTAAAGCCAATTCTAAGCATTTTTTGACTCTTGACATTTTTTAGCTAACCTCACCCTTTTCGAGAATTTAAAATTAAAAAACGCATATTTTAGCTATTTCTTGTTTCGAGAACTCAGTATTTACGATTATTTATGGGCATTTATTATGGATTCAAATATGGGGACTTTATATCTTGGACAATTATAAGTATTGCTAGACTCTTGACATCTTTTACCTAACCTCACCCTTCTCGAGATATAAGCGTTCAAAAGAAAATGAAAAGCGTATTTAATTTCTATATTTACAATTATAAGCATTTTTGGACTCTTGGCATTTTTTAACTAACCTCTCGAGATATAAGCAAAATGTGTTTTTGTAAAGAAACTAGTATTTACGATTATTATTGGTTTCTGACCAATGTTTTAATTGATAATCAAAGACCAGAAATAATCGTAAATACTAGTTTTTTCAAAAACAAAAAGCTTAAATTTACGTTCTTTTCTTTTCTAAACGCTTATATCTCGAGAAGAGTGAAGTTAGGTAAAAAATGCCAAGAGTCAAAAGATTCTTAGAATTGTCCAAAATATAAAACACATTGGATTTTTTTTCAACTTAGGAGAAATTTATTGTGACCGGATATAGCGCACTTCTGTCCCACTTTACGACCGGATATCGAAAAAGCACCAGTTCCCATGATCCTGACTTTGTTACATACATCTTTAGGAACATTTTACGTCATGTCACATAAAAGTCACGTGGGGCAGAGTCTCATGTTGGGGTTTACGCCTTTTCCCTGCTTCATTTCCTCGACTAAACCAGTTTATTAATGCAAAAACTAATATATGATTATATTTCATTGCAATACAATGCTCCTTGTTACCTCATCGCCAGGAATGATCACTTAAGAACGATGTTCTATGAATTTTTAAAACTTACTAAACGAAAAATTTAAACGGTTTATTTTATTTAGATTAGCTGTAGTTTCCTCATGTTGCAAATTATTTGTGGGTTAACCTGTCTACCGTTGCCTACCTTATTGAAAAAAAGTCGCCTTGAACGGCACCTTGGCGCGAAGTGTGTCCCAGATTATTTTCCCTTGTTGTCTTAAGTACTATCTGGTTTCTTTTTGGTTTTGTGTTAGGTTAGGTACAATAATACTAATAAACTAATCGTGGCTGAATGGGCTTAGCCCAAAAACCAAGGAATTGCAAAAAAATTTACTTAAACCCATCAAGTTCAAAATATATTTTAAAACTGTAAATACATTTCCAGGCAAACATGAATTTAATATGTGAAGTAACACCGGATCCTTCGCCATTTCTTAGAATGCAACGTCAGATACACTGAGTCTTTAACAATGAAGCCAGAATATCTTGGAATTAGCATACCAGATTTCCACCAAACATAGCTAAGATCCCATCTTTCAAATACCAGCTTTTGAAACAAAAATAAACGCTGTGAAATCAATTCAGCCGTGTTGGAGCTAGGCTTCAAACTTATAACACTCCCCCTTTTTGCATCAGGGGTTAAAAATTTTAAATTAATTCTTATAACAAATATTGCAGTTCAAGCACGCCTCTGCACGTCGTAAAAAAGTGCAACAAAAACAAAATTATCTCAAAACTTTACGATTGTCGCAGACTATTGTTCGACTTAAAGCCGGATCGTTTAAAAACACCGACCCGAAAGCGGCCCCCTTTGGTTTATGTTCTCTCCGTCTAACCTTCTGCTCTTAGGGCAATTAAATCTGCGTACTTTACAGTCAATACAAAGTACACAATAAAATGTTTACTTTAATAATATTTTAATATTACATCTCATTGTTAGCTACTAAGCGACCTATATTTTTACGACGTAAATATTTACCTTTTTTATTAGATTGTTCAGTTCGATTTTTTATACATCCCAATAAACAACTAGTTTGTTTAATTGTAGATAAAGGTGATTTCATCGCGGAAACAATACCTTACAAAAATTCATGATATCAAACATCCTCAAGACCTTTCGTTATCAAATAAAAAGAAGAACGGTATAAAATTTAATAGAGTGTAGAAACTTTTACATTTTCTCTAGTCTCAACTAATATTAAAAATTAATTTACATACGATGATAAGATAGACAATATACTCTTTTTGTATTATGCCAATGATATCTGCGAGGAAAAGCTCCCATCATTTATGAGTTGTGGGTAAAGAATCTATTTTTGTGATCTTTTCAAAATGATAGAGCTAGTGAATTATAAGGCAACTCGTTTACAAACACTTACGAAGTTAGACTATTTAGGTAGAGAGCCGGCTCTCTGTATAGATTTTCTATGAATAAGATACATGAAAAACTTTGTACGAGTAAGTATTACCACAGACCTATAGGCAGCCACTTTTCGTATAAGAAAATTTTACCCGCGTCATGGAATTTTACCGGAAGTGACGTCAAAAAGGGAGGATGCGGGCAAATAAGAAGAGGCAGCCTATTTTTTTTTAATAACTAGATGGCTTGTACTTTAACTTAAAAAAATTATTCATATATTCGATGACTTAAGAAAACACAGAAAAAAATACTTTAATCGAGGGTGTCTCAGGGTTGCGGGAAAATTAAAAATTTGTAATAGGTGTTTTTGATTGAGACACGTCTTTATGCAATTTTGAAATGACGCCATTTAGTGGGACCATTTCTTCCAATCCATTGAAACGAGTAAATACTATTTAACAGATCCTTTAATGTCTTTCTCTACATTTTTTGCCGTTTTCGTTATTCGACAAGCAATAAAACTTCAGTTTGGTATAAATTGTCGTGTACAACGGAGCATTTATCACACTTATCGGTCGTTATTTACAATTTGTATTGAATTTAAAATATTTGGAATTATACAATATGAATTTTAATAAAGTGGAACTTATAGACATGACTTTTCTTTTGGGCGAGCCAGACAGAAATTGTTTACTTGCCAATAGAATTTATCACCAACGTTATCCTGAAAGAAGAATTCCTGATGTTAGCAGCTTCCAAAACCTCCTCGATAGATTTTTGGAAACTGGAAATGTCGAATATAAAAAAAGTGAAAGAATAAAACGTGTTGTGAATGAAGAAAATGAGTTTTCTGTGGTGCTGGCAATGGCTGAGAACTCCATGTTAGTCAAAGAGAAGTGAGCTCATTAGTAGGAATAAGTAGACGGTCTGTTGGTCGAATCTTAAAAACAAATAAGTTGCATGCATATCATATTCAAATGCACCGGGAATTATCTGATGGCGATTTTCAAAAGCGCCTACAATTTTGTAATTGAGCCAGAGGTAAAATGCAAGATGATGTCAACTTCTTCAATAATGTTTTTTTCACTGATCAGGCAACTTTTCATCAAAATGGATTTGTTAATAGGCACAATTTCCATTATAATGCTTGGAAAAATCCTCATTTTTTTTATGCAAGTTGATAACCAACACAGATGGTCTATAAACGTTTCGGGAGGAATTATTGGAGAACATGTTATAGGACCACATTTCTTTGATGATTGACTGGAGCTATTTATCTTCATTTTTTAGAAAACTGTCTGCCACAATTATTGGTAAATCTCCCTGAAATAATTCGAAGTAGGATGTGGTTTCAGCAAGATGGTGCTCCACCACATTATTTAAATGCAGTTAGAGACCACTTAAATAATACCTACCCTCATCAATGGATTGGAAGAAATGGACCCACTAAATGACCTGCTAGATCCCCAGGTCTTACAAAAATGGATTTCTTTTTATGGAGATACATGAAGGAAATTCTTTATAGAGACACACCAACAACAGTACAAAATATGAAGGAAAGAATAATAATTGCCCTTAGATCTATCACACCGACAGTATTAGGAATAGTGGGAACCTTATTTCAAAAGCGCATAGAGATGTGTGTCAATCCAAATGGGCAACAGGTGGAACATTTATTATAATTTTTTCTAGTGAATTAATTGAAGAAACCACTTTTTTAAGTTTATTTTTGAATTTTGTAATTATTGCTCAATAAAACGAAATTGGTTGCAATTAGCCATGGGAAAGTCCTTACAAAAAATGCACGTTTTTTATTTCTACTTCACATCGTTGAAAAATATACAGGGTGTTCAATTTGAAAAAATTGAGAAAATTCAATTTACAAAGTTCTTAATTGAAAAATAGTTGGGAAATGTTTACGACATCCACTTATACATTAGCAAAAAACTAACAATACTGACATATATTACGTTATCTAAGTAACAATTTGTCACCTACTATATGTTGTGCAAACACCTGTAACTACCACAGAAAATTCCAAAAGTTTTACACATTTCATTCTCCATCTCACTCTCACTAACTGCATCACACTACTGTCTCCATTTACAACTGTAAGGGCTGTATTATTATTGTTCCTTGCCCTACTAGAAATGCCAAAAATTTTTTTAGAAAAGGGCAATATTATCTTTTTTTACATTAAATAGGGACGCATTGTTATGTTTTTTTTGCCAATTTTTTTCGTTGTCCAACGTCGCTTGGCGTAAGTAATTGTTTTTGCATTTCCAGTAGGGCAAGGAACAATAATAATGCAGCTCCTACAGTTGTTAATGGAGACAGTGGTGTGATGCAGTGAGTGAGAGCGAGATGGAGAATAAAATGTGTAAAACTTTTGGAATTTTTTGTGGCAGTTACAGGTGTTTGCACAACATATAGTAGGTGGCAAATTGTTAGTTACATAACGTAAAATATATCAGCATTTTTTGTTTTTTGCTAATAAATAAGTGGATGTCGTAAACATTGACCAAATAATTTTTGGCCACCCTGTACAGTTCTAGGAAATGAAAATGATTCAAAAACATTAATTAGATGTCTCGTAATTGGTATTCACATAAGTTTTTCTTAAAACCCATAATTGTGATTGTCGTGATTTTTTAATATCCATCTACAGATTACATTATTTCAACAAAAAAGTTCATTACATTCAAGTGGTTGGGAGATATTCAATGCTAATATAGGAATGAATAGAGTCTAGAAAGGGGCTTCAAAAAATGTACTGATATACATAGCATTCCATTAAAAAAAAGGCACTTGGTCCTGTAATTCCGTCTTGGCTCGCCCTGTATATTCAAAAATAATTTCCAGTTATAGACTTTTTTATCCAGGTTACTTGCAATTTTTTTTTTAATTTCTAGCTATCGTAGAACTCGAAATATCGAGGTCCGACGCACTATTGCCCAACCTGTATATCTGATGTGCTATTTTAATAAAATCAATAGAAAACAAGTTATAACCCTTAAATTATATTTCTCTTGAAAATTTTAGTTGGTTGGGAGGAGGGGGGGCTCTTAACCCTGAAAACCTAGTTTTATACTTACACTAGACCCCTCTACACAAAAAAATCTCCTGTCCAAAATGCAAGGTCAATGTAACATTTCAATGAACTGTACTTATAAGACATCATTTGAGGGAGTTCGAATGCTGAAATGATGATATAAGATGTTTCAAATTCCTCACTTAAATGCGTTCCCAGAGGAACAACAGCAAAAAGAGGAGACTTGATATGGGAGTAGGCAAAAATTTTTTGCAAGACCTTCCTATTTCAACAGAAGCACTTAGTATAAACGACGAATAAATGGCTTCTTTTGTGCTCTTGTTTTGTAACCATATTTTTTATGTTTTCCCCGATTATATCAATCAATAAATAATTATTCCTGTTTTGTATAGGTATGCTGTTTTTGTTATTTTTCCAACATTTTATATGTTAATACTAAGTGTTAATTATTTTCGTAATAAAGCACCTTTTCTTTTAAATGCATTGGACTATAACAATATAAAATAACTCTGCTTAATTATCTCATAAAAAAACTGAAAATGATCAACCTACAAACACAAAGAACATAAACAAAGCCGACGCACGGCGTACATGTATGCTGTATGTTTATGTTATCCAGTCGGCACTAATTCTAAGCGAGAGTCAGAGGCTGCATATTCGACCCCTGACCTCTTCTGCTGGTCCAAAGCAGTGCTCTATGTGTTTATACTGACACCGGCACGCGTTCCCCTTATCTTCACCAGACAGGCTGCTGCGAGAGGCGAAGGGAAGTGGAGGCTGTGTGTAACAAGCCGGATAGAAAGAGTAAAGTTTTTGACATCGACATCATTGATCTTTCACCTCATGGCATAATACAATCTATAGAAGTAACACCAGATAGCCTTCAGTTTTGCAAATTTCTTTGTGTCTGACGTATTTTATTATCACATGGAATCAAAGGTCGTTCCTGTGGCCTTACTCTTTTAATTTGTTTACAAATACAAATAAACCAACAACAAAACAGCGTTTTGAACGAAGATGCAACACTATATTGAATATTTTTTTAAATCTTTGGCATTTCCGATATATTACTAACATATATACAGCACGTTTCTCTATATCCGTTCGTTTTAAATGCTGTACTGATATTCATTTCGAGTTATCAGTGCGCAACGATTTCTTCAGTTCAGTAAGAAAATATCAAAAGGCCTAGTCAAGTGACAGGAGTATAGTATTTATGAACTCAATTGGAACAGCACGGAACTAGAGAATCTTACGGGGTATTGTCAATATATCGCTTCACATTGAATGAGAGAGCACAGAATTTTACAGATTTGTATTCACCTCTCCTCGTCTATAGTCCACATGGACTTGATCCTCCTGTCACATAGAAATATAGGAGGGATTAGATGCTTAGCGAATTTGATTTGTCAACACCAACCTTGTTCAGAGTTTTGGCATGCCATGATATATAAAATAAAATATACATATGAACTATTTGTATCGTATGATCTGTACGAGGCAGTGCAGTACAGCCAGGCAGCTTCTAATGAATATTTTAACAAATTATTAGTTTTATTACTGTGTTTGAGTGATTTTTTGGCAATTAGTTGTATAAAATGGCATTTTGGAGGCCTTTCGATAGTAGTGACAACGAAACTGATGATTTTGATACAGAGCCTATACAAGCGGAATTTGAAAATAAAGACTTACACTTTCAAACTCAAAGGGTTATTTTGAATATTTACTCGTGTTTAAAAGGTGAAAATATTGATACATCATATAATCAAATTGTGAATAGGATTTGTGAATTAACCAAATTTAGCCGTACTACAATTTATAGGGTTATTAGAGCGGGGGATGTAGTTGCTCATTCTATTAAGCGGAAAAGAGTTGGACAAAAACTTGAAAAACTTGATAACGCGTCCAAAGATGTCATTCGTCGATTTGTGTATGACTTTTACAATGAACAGAAGGTGGCCACATTAGAAATGATTAGGGATAAGTTACGCGACTATCCAGATTATAACTATAAATCATTAGATACTTTGCGAAATGTTTTACTCGATTACGGCTTTAGGTACAAAAAATTGTAAAAACGAATGGTAGATATGGAATCAGCACGCATCGTTGATCATCGACACGAGTACCTGGGTAAAATAAAAAAATACCGAGATGCAAATAGATACATAATTTATTTTGACGAAACATGGTTTGACACCCATGATGTAGTTCAATACGGTTGGGCAGATAATACCCAAAGTGTAATTCAAGTGCCCCATGTTCTAGGGGAAAAAGAGTTATAATTCTACATTCTAATAATAATAATAATAATAGCTTTATTGCCCAACAGAGAACCCATTTACAGGACAGTTATAATACTACATAGTAAAATGAAAGAAAATATATAATACGTATAATTACAAAAAATTATAAAATAAAAAAAATATATTACGTACTAAAATTTAATAAAATAGATGGTGAAAATGTAACAAAACCTACATAATATAGTAAAACATACATTATACAATAAAAACTACATTATAATACCAGCTCGGTGGCGCAATGCCGAAGGTGTTTGGCTTGCGACCACGGAGTCCCGGGTTCGAATCCTGGCTAGGGTATGGATGTTAGTGGCGTTTTTTCATGTGTTACCGAGACGGTAGCAGTGACCTAGACCACTGTTGGGTGGCACAACATGTCTAGTCGCTGTTATCTCTCCTGGGTTCGAGTCTCAGCTGCGGTAGATGGCAATATCGCAGGGAATGGTTGTTGTGTTGATGTCTATGTGTACGTGTCCTGGTTGAGTGGCAGAGCAGCAATAGCTGAACTCCGCCAGGACGTTAATATAAATAAGGCATTAAATAAAAAAAAAAATAAAAAAAATAATAAACAGACTATTAAATAACATTTACATTGAGGTATGTGATGGCTATTTCAATAAGGCGGTTTATCGAACCATAATGTATATCGCATAAATTAGACAAATTGTTAAAATTATGACACATTACGTATACTGGTGACTTTAATAAAATATTTGTTCTTGGTTCATCACATCTAAAGGTTGGTTTATGTCTTGAGTTAATTCTAGGTACATTAAAGTTAAACATACTAAGTAAAGCGAAACAATCAATCCTGTTATGTAACAGCTTGTATAAGAATATCAATGACATGCAAGTTCTTCTTAAATCTATGCTGATAATATTATATCTACTAGTTAAATAATTATAATTTACTCCTCTCTCTGTTTCTGGAAGTAAAAACGGTTTTATTCCAAATGCGTTGTTGTTGTCTGCTAAAAATATCAAGCAATCCTCTGCCGACTACCACGAGGATATAACAGCTGAATTATGTGAGAAATGGGCAAATTCCACCAAATTCTGTAATTGTTATGGACAATGCGTCATACAATTCGCGACAACACAAATATCCCGAACACCAACACAAGAAAAGGCGATATCATTGAATTTATGAAAGGTAAAGGCTTGGAAATACCAGAAAAAAAACAAAAAAGTCTTTATTAGAACTGATTGGAAAGCAAAATTTTAAAAAGGAATATTCCGTTGAAAAAATTTTTGAAACACGCAATCATACTATTTTACGTCTGCCTCCATATTATTGCGTTTTCAACTCCATTGAAATAGTGTGGGCTGATGTAAAAACAAGACTACGTCAATATAATTAATCCCCACAATTAAGTGAATCTGTCTTAAAGAATATAAAGATAATAGTAGACGAAATAGGCAAAAGCGATATATGGAGGAAGTGTGTATCTCATGTAATAAAAAAGGAAAATGAATATTCTATATTACCACCTATTAATCCAATTATTATTAATGTAAATACCGATTCAAGTTCTGAAAACTCGGATAGTGACGAATGAAATATTGTTTATTTAAAGTTCATAGACAAAGCTTTTTTGAAATTTGTTTATTTAACGTCGACCTATTTCCGCTACTCTGACCAATTACCGATGCCAGGAAACGAGTTCCCCCTTTAAAATTTTGCCGCGCCTTTCCTTTATAGAATATTAAAAATTTTCCACTTGCCTAACATCATGATACTGCTAAGTTCATAGTATCATGGCCTAACATTTAATAAACAAGACAGTCGCTGCTTTACGCACGCCCCTTCGGAAGGATTATATACCATCTATGCAACTCCCGCCTAAGATTACATAACTTTGCCGCTAGAAGATAGAACAACAGGTAGGTCACTAGACAATAGACGTAGCCTTAATATATCATTTATGTGACTTATCAAATGTGATAAACATATTTTTTCATTAACCACTTCTATTGAATAAAGGTATTATAAATATCCTTTTCCTTAACAATTAAAAAATAACTGTTTAGTATTTAAAGCATTTTACATTTCTACCGCCGCCGCCTATGTCATAAAAGAGATGCCGACTTAGCTCCGAGTTTTTGTTTTCATACTGTGTCAGTTGAGATCATATTTACTATACATTTGTATTTATAATGATTTTCGCGTAAAGCGTATTTGCAATCTACCATCTTCTGTAAAACCAACGCAATAACGCATAAGATGGATTAGAAACAACAGTGGGAATTAAATTAGCTAATTCAAAAGACCGTTTATACTCCAGACTCCAGGAATATAAGGATTCAACCTGGAGATGGAAGGGAATAAGCTGTAAATTTGTATGATGCTTTGTTTCGGCATTCTGAAGGTTGATAGAAAAGTCTCATATAATCTTGTGTCTACGTTGCGAGACATTCAAGGGTCAAGGGGCACAAAAATCGGTTTCTCGCAATTACCTTGTTTCCTATGCGAAATGCGGCATTTAAGGTTATTATAAAACTTGTAGATCATAAAATTTTCTACAATTTTTACAGCATTTCTTCTTATCATCAACCATTTTCGAGATTCAGCGCGGATACTTGCTTATTTTAAATGGACCACCCTATAGAATAGAATAGAATAGTACTTTATTTCAAAAAATTTAGTCTTACACAGATCTGAACATGAAAGGGCGTTATATTAGAAGTTGTGATAGCTTTCTTGAAACACTTAAAGTTAACAGTATTTTTTATTTCATCAGGCAGTACATTGTAGAATTTAATACACGAGTAAACTCTTCAGTTTACTGTATTAAATTTTTCTGTCAGAGTAAGTCTAAAATTATAGTTTAATGTTCTCGTTTGATAATTATGAACATGTTTATATCCGTCAAATATTTCTTTATTTTTATTTAGGAAGAGCAAGCATTCATAAATATATATTCCTATGACTGTTAGGACACCAGTTTCTTTAAATTCTCCACGACAGGACTCCTTATACCCAAGATTTAGTATTGTTCTTATTGTTCTTTTTTGTATCACGAAAACTTTATTAATATTGGAACAATTTCCCCACACCGTATCTTAATACTGAATGAAAATTTGCATAGTAAATTGTTTTTAAGACTTCAAAATTTATATATTGTTTTAACACTCTAAGTGTGTAGTTTACACCATTTAATTTTTTGCATATATATTGAATTTCATCCGACCATGTTAGTTTTTAATCTATATAGATTCCCAAGAATTTGGTGTTGTCATTCAATTTAATGATTTCAGTCAAATCTAGGTTTGCTTGTTTAGTTTGAAATTGTACATACTTACTTTGTTTTATTTTCATTTAATATTAATTTATTTCTGGAAAACCATTCAGTTATATTTGTTAATGCTAAATTTTTATTATCTATTATGTTTGCATGGGAGTTTCCATACACTAGAAGATTGGTATCGTCTGCATAACTTACGAGGTTAGTGTTTAGATTTGTCAACGCATGGAAAAGATCGTTGACATATATAATAAATAATAAAGGGCCAGCAACACTGCCCTGCGGAATTCCAACTCTTATCCTTCTTTCGTTAAAGATATACGTATCAAAGTCTTTTTCAATGGTCACTTTTTGAGTTCTATCTGAGAGGTAGGACCGAATCCACTGTAGGGGTACTCCTCGTATTCCATATAGTTCTAACTTATTTAAGAGTATGTTATAATCTAAACAGTCATAGGCTCTAGACAGATGTAGGAATTTTCCCAGGGTAAGTTGTTTGTTTTCAATATTTTTTATAATTTGTTCTACAAAATTAAACACTGCAGTTTCAATGGACCTACCTCTTATGAAACCGTGTTGATGTTTACTGAGGAGATCTTGTGATTGGAGGAATTTTAATAGTCTATTACACATTGCTATCTCAAAGATCTTTGAAAAGGATGGTAGGAGGCTTATTGGTCTGTAATTTTCTTTAAGTGAAGGGTCTCCCTTTTTATATATTGGCTTTACTATCGGTAATTTAAGACGGTCTGGAAAAATTTCTTAACTTAGAGGGTGAGAAAATTCATATACACAGTACCGGATAATACTTGTGGGTATTTCATCATATCCACCACTCATTTTATTTTTTAAGTTTTTTATGATATCAGTTATTTCTTCTGGAGTTACGGGATCTACATACATAGAGTTAGTATTTTTAACAATATTACTATGGAACTTTATATTTTCAAGATTTTTTTGCAAATTTGGAGCTGTATTGACGAGATACTCATTAATTTCATTGCATATTATATTTGGGTTGCCTTTTATTTCAATTTCTTTGGATTTATTTTTATTTCCTTTGATAGAATTTACGATTCGATATTTTCGACTTCTTGAAATGGCCGTGAGTCGAAATTTGTCACACATCTTATACCTAAACCCAGCAGTTTCGGAGACATTTTATAAAAAAAATTGACAGGTGCAATAACCGTTATAACTTTCTTCGTGTAAGAGAACTTTATTTGCTCTTTGGCACGTAGAAACACAGTCTACAATAAAAATAAATTCCATAATAGTATACTAAGTGCTCTATTTTCACGTTATATTTTATTAATATCAAACCTCAAAAACTTTTTGATTTCAAATGGAACACCAAATCAATTTATATCAAATTATGTAAAATTTTTTCTAGTATCTGCATTATAGGGGTTAAAGTTACAAGTTTTTGAAATATTGGCTATTTTCTGGTATTATGTGCTTCGCTTGCTACTCTCCGCGCTGTATCTCGAGAATGGTTGACGAAACGAAAATATGTTTGACATGAAAATTGTACATAATTTTATGATTTGCAAGTTTTGTAATAACCTTAAATGACATGTTTCCACGACAACCAGTGAAAACCTATGTTTAGGCAACATCCCCAAAAAACCAGCAGGCATTTTCAGACACCCGATTATGGATTATCGCATGTAGATTCAGCACCTAAATAAAAAGAGACTACGGAAATTTTGTGCATTACACTTTTACAGCCATAATACCATTTGTTCTTTTTGTCTGTGGGTAACTTTTTAAAACCCAACATTTAAAAATATGCCATTTTGAAGATTTAAAAACAAGCGTTTTTACATATTTTCGGTAAGAACCTCAAGTTTAACTGTTTAAAAAAAGGCAGTGTATACGATTCCGCAAGCGGCGGAATCGTATATAGTTTTATTACGAGTCCGCAAATCTCCCCGCATGCGTAGGAGCTTGAGGATTTTTATGATTATATATTAGGGTTCCGCAAGTTGCGGACTAACCAAAAATAAAACTTTATTAAGTCTCTGCAAATTATAAAATTATATGCATGTAAGCTCCTTGGTAATTTGTGAGTAATGTGCTACAAATAATATGAGGGTACAGAAAAACTAAGCGTAAATACCAAGAATTTTTTCCTTAATTAATAAATATTAGATAAACGCAGGTGTGAATTAAAGGGACACTAAAGAATATTATTTTGACATTAGGTAACGTCTGTATGGTATCTATATACGTACAATATAGAACCAAAACATTTAGAAATAACAAATAATAAATTATGCCTACAATAAACTTTAAAAAAATTATAATATTGTTTTGTATTTGAAAAAAACAACCCATGTTTTGTTAGATTTGGGTAATCTATTTAAACAGGCGCATTTTTTGCGGAATCATGTTAAGTCTAAAGCACATCTAGCACAGTTAGACTTTGCTATAACTCTAGTATTTCAAACCTAACAAAACCATTTTTTTTAAGTTTAATAATCATTTCATCGAGTAAAAATGCTATCCTAGAGAAAAATATCTCCACTTCTGCTAAGCATATTTCTGGTTCCAAAATAGTGCAGTCAATTTCTTCCCACATAGGCAAATCATTTTCATTAACTATTTTGTTTTCGTGTAATATGTTGTTATGGTAACATCTATATATTTTTAAAAATTCCCATTAAAATAATTTTCTGGCGTTGAATAGGTACCTCAGTTTTAAAATGAACTCCTTTATTTTTCTTTCTCAGTCCTATAGGCGTACAAGATTGTCCTTTGGATCGTTCTCGTATTTTCATTTGTAATGGAATTTTTATTTTTGATATATTTTCAGCTGTTGGTTAGTATCTAGTTTTTTCATTACTATTATCATTTGTTGAAACAGTTCTATCATAAATCTCTTCGTTGATGTTGCATAAGTTCTGTTTCTTCTATGGTGTTTATACATTTTTCCACTTCTTGGTAGGAATTAAATGTTTCCCCTAGCTTTGAATACTATTCAGAAGTAAATGAAGATTCATCCACTTTTTGCTGCAACACTGTGGCACAGAAATACTTTTACAACTCAAAACACAACTTTTATGACATTAAAGCATTCAAACGAACAATTCTGAGGTTATGTACCTATTTCTGCAACTTGCGGAGCCGTAATCTATAATCATAGAAATCCTCAAGCTCCTACGCATGCGCGGAGATTTGCGGACTCGTAGCAAAATAATATACGTTTCCGCCACTTGCGGATTCGTATACACGGCCTTAAAAAAATCCTATATTACCCACAAACAGTTACCTATATAATTTACATATGTATACTATGTAAAAAAGCGCTGTTCTAGAATTAGTAAATGCCATGCTATTAATAAGAATAACTAATAATAGTGGCATTGAACTTTTGCTATTAACCTAGTATGCGGTTACCCGAATTATAGCATGAAACATATTTTGACAATAAACCGAAGTTTCTTGAACTTTTTAATTTAAGTCGAGCAATAAAATATTCCGAGAAGCATACAAGTGAAAATCACAGTTGGGTTTGAGGATTAGAGTAACACAAAGCAAACTGCCGGTAGTCACCAACACCACCCCACAGGACAATACGTCTTGGATAGTAGTCAATAAATAACATTTAATATTTGACTGTAACAAATTGGAGGGTTTCTTAAGAATTATAACCGTTAAAAATTGTTCAGGGATGAAAGTTTTGTTTTGATGTTTGAATAATTGAATATGCTTCCTGGTATTTTTATTTCCAATATTATATTTAAAGTTTACACCAAAATGAATGTTGCTTGTTTTCAAACAATATTTGCATTTATCTATGAGTGGAAGTAAATTAAGTATTAATTTAAACAGCATTTGGCACTATTTTTCTTTTCTTGGAGACTTGTCTTAAAGTAATCTTCAAAAAATCCTCAAACCTTGAATCAAATGTTTATACGTTATTGTGGGATAATATGAACTAAATTGTTTTATTTTAACAATATATCCAAAGACATAATTTTTGTCAACAAACGAAGATACTTAAAGCTTACAAAAGAATATTTAAATCTTCTTTTGGTTGAAATTATTAGTACAGGCAAATTAGCCATTTCGGGTAACAAAAATTAATAAAAGGATCATCTCTGGGATTTAAGTAGGTAATAACCTGAAGAATGAGATGATGCATTCTTTGCACTTCTAAGTTCCGGGAAAATTCAAAAAAATTTGGAAAAACTTTTTGATTCTCTGTTTCTTTGCTCTAGCGACCAAAATAATAAAAATAGAGAAAAAAGATCCCAACAAAAGTTGTAGCTCGTCTCTTTCTCTCAAAAAAGGTCTTTACAAATTTGTGTCTTACTTAAGCCGCTTAGAAGATAAATCGAATTTTCCACTTACAGTTTTAAGCCGCTTCGAAATACGCGAAAAATGAGAATTGTCCGGGAGTTTCGTACAACCGGGCTCATCGATCGATAATTCTTACTATTCACAGCCCCTAAAAAAATGAAAATAATACCGAATGTAGAGAAAAGCCTCAGCTATAATATGGAACTAATCACAAAATTCATAAAAAAACTATCATAGAGAAAAAGCGTCAGAAGATGGCTTAGTAACTTTGTACAGTTGATTCACAGATTTATTCAGATCTTTGCCGGGAGTCGTTAGAATGATAATTCATTTTGCTCATGTATTCTTATATAATGATATATTAATCCAATTAAAATTTTATTACAATTACTTTTGTTGGAAAAATATGCCTTGCGATCAAATTAGAGGGTATATTTCTCATCGATCAATCACCTCCAAATTTTGGAGTTCAATTCGCTATATCTTAATTAATAATATTAGCACAGTCTTAATTTTTGGATTATAAGTACAAGAAAACATATTCTTTCGAACGACTTTAGAGTTTTTTAAATGCGTGCAGTACTTTTTGAATTTGTCTACATTATTCATACTCGTTCAAAAATGCACAATTATATAGTAAAACGTATACAACTTATTTATTTCTTAACATTCTTCAATAAAATTTTCACGAAATATAGATAATAGTGCGTGGATCGAATCCATGTAATGAAAAAGCACACATTGTTACGGAAGAAATAGGCAGAATGCATAGAACTTAAAGATATAAATAAGTTAACTGTATAAAGTTTACTAAGCCATCTTCTAACACTTTTTTCTCCATGATAGAAATTGGTATGAACTTTGTGATTAGTTCCACAAAAGCTGAGACTTTTCTCTACATTTTACGTTGTTTCCATTTTTTTAGCGGCTCTGAATAGTAAGAATTATCGATCGATGTGTCCGATCGTACGAAACTCCCAGAGAATTATCATTTTCCGCGCATTTCGGAGCAGCTCAAAAAAGTGGAAAATTGAATTTATCTCCTAAACGGCTTGAGTAAGAGAAAAATTTGTAAAGATCTTTTTTGTAGAGAAAGAGACGAGCTACAAATTTTATCGAAAACTTTTTTCTGCATTATTTTTATTTTAGCCGCTAGAGCAAAAAAACCGAAAATCAAAAAGTTTTTCCAAATTTTTTTTAATATTCCCGGAACTGGAAAGTGCAAAGAATGCATCATTCCATTCTACAGGTTGTTACCTACTTGAATCCCAGACATGATCCTTTTATTAATTTTTGCGAGGTTTTTATAAACTGTTGCCCAACTTGATTTTGGAAATTTTTAGACTGTGCGATTTTGCGTATTTTTACATTATTTTGGAAGGAGAGCTTTTTATGAAATAATTGTTTGTAAAACAAGACTATGTATTGGAGTCCAATCTCTGAAATGTCTTTAAATTCTCAGTTTGTAAACTACGTAGTTTGTGCAGATTAAAGTTTGTAAATACCGTCAGTCTGCTCGTCCGTCGGTCCTTTCATCAGACCCTCCGCACGCTCCTCCCTCCGTCCTACATAAGAAACAATGAGCTTTGAAAATCATCTGATTTTTTTTCCACTTAAATAACCACAAACACCACACAGAATGTAACGATATCATTTATCCATTCATAATATTGGCTCGAAAAACTTGATTAGTGAGTGGACAAAATTTTTGGACAATTTAACTAAAACTATTTATATCGTTAACTGTCCGTCACATGACAGATTTTAGTATTTTGGGTGACAAGGAGTCATTGGACTCGATTGTATGTATATTACATATGTTCAACGTTCAATTATAATATATTTTGGATTGGTTTAAGCGATGTTTGCGAAATATTTTGCAAACTGTAAGGTAAGGATTGTTGGTGTAGTGTCCCATTATACTTTTATTAAGCCACTACGTCTTGTGAGAGAGAGGTGGGCCAAAGTTGGAAATACATTTTTTATAATCGCAAATTTAGCGAATGCGCTTTGAATGAAACGATGCGTACTAGTAATATTTTTTTGCATACATGTGTTTGTAAAAACGTACTCGGCCGTGGTTCTACAGTAGTTTTTTCATGAAGCTACGTTCAGTAGCACAATGGTCCAGACTCTTAAAAATTATATAATATACAAATTTCGTGAAAGGTGTATTAAAATTGGTAGTTAGTAATTTTTGACATAGCTGATACCTAATCTGATGTCAAAAATTCAAATTGACGAATTTGAATTGGTTGTTATAATTGCAACATTTTTGCATATTTACATAAAATTTGGTATATGGGCATTTCAGGACTTTCCGAAACAAGTGTGATGTTAAAGCTTAAAAAATGAAAATGACGATTTTTATACTGTCTATAAATTAAATAAATGACCCTAAAAATGGTGAAAGAAAATGTGACAAAGTGAAAAATGGGAGGAGATTCAGAAAAAGTGAACGTTTTCACAAAAAATATTAGAAAATAGCTCTTTCCATATTCAACAAATTAAGTTTGTACTCTCATGGTACATAAATCAAGAGAATTTTTTTAAATATTTTTTTTCTCCTTAAATATAGAAGATGAGGGAGTTTGTAAACGAACGTTTGTGTATGGATAAAGTTACGAATGTTACAAGGTGTTACAGAAAAGGGGAATCGCTCATTTTTGCAAGCAAATTTGTTGAATGAACCCCAAACAAGTTCTTTATATTACCACCATATTCGCACTGATTTGAATTAAAAGTTATAGATGTAAAATAATAATGTTTTTTTACAAACAATGGGGTGGGTATTTTAAACGTGTCTATTAAAAATATTTTCAGTTTCGAATGTTTGTACCTTATTTGGCGAAATTTTTTACTATCTTTGTTTATTATATTTGAAATAGGTAAATGTGTAGCGCCCTCGTTAGCATCATTTAGTAATATTTATTATTAAATAATGTTCAAGACTATCAACTTAGGATGTAATTTTAGTTGAAATTTCACATCAATCTAATTCCTACGTTTTTTTTTTTACATGGACTACATGGCTTCGGTTTTGTAACACTTGCAATAGATATCCACATTACTTTAATTACCACATATCGGTTAAAATTTTTACAAAAGTTAAAACTACAAAAATTTAAAGAAATCAATAGACAAACAAATCCTGAGATCCAAATTACCATATACAAATCTGATTAAACTTGTACTCATCATATTTGTTCTAATAATTAAATCAGTGTGTTATTAATTTCTATTACAAATAATTGCGACAACTTTCCATTGTTTTTTAGGTAATAATATTTATACATCTGATTAGTTATAAACTGATGTCATCACGTCAAATAGCTACAGGGTAAGGGACCATGACAGGTTAAATGATTATACTCTTCGCAAAAAACGAAGAGTATATTGCATTTATCGGAAGATTTCTAAAACGGTAAATATCAACCGCAGGGAAATAATTTTCATATCATTGCGTCAGTGATGTTCGTCCGTCTGTCTGTTCGTTTTATTAAGCACGATACTTTAAGAGCGAAAACTCCGACTGAATTGAAATTTGGACAGAAAATTAGTATCTGATCGAGGAAGAGCCCTATTGTTTTTGAACAAAATCGATCAGTAAATAAAAAAGTTATTAACATTAAGTTTAAGAAAATAATATTTTTAATATTTTATAATTAAACAAAAAATTAAAATCCCACCCCTGTGGGGATGGTGCTATTTTTTTGAAGCTTAAAACAATAATCAGAGAAAATTTTAAAGTTTAGATATGCATACTATTACATTGCAATACCAGCTACGCATGACTTAAGTGCCTAATTTTTACTAACTTAAAAGTAATAAATTTGTCACAAATGCAATAATTTTTTTTCTCCTTTTTCAATTCTTTGGGACTTCCTGCCACATGTATGTTTTCTTTCTAAGCGGTGCTAGGGGAATCTACAAAATATATCACAATTAACCAGTATGTTACTGGTAAAAAACCTCTACGCCTGTGACGTTTACGTCAAAGGATCAGTTAAAGGTTGGTTTTTTATAAATAAACAACACAAATTTGTGTCTTTTTCTCAAGCAATGAGTCGTTAAGTTTATGAAGCATTATTTTGAAAAAAGAATTGTATCTTTCGTCTATTTCAACATACACAATAAATTGTTTATCATCCTCCGTAAAATATTGGAGGTTATGGTTTTTATTTTAAGACAAGGTTAAACAAAGGCTGTGCTGCAATAAATTAGGTTTTGGCAAATTGCGTTGTAGTCGCATGTATTTAGGAGCCCAATGCTAAAGTCGCATGGTAGTGCGTGGCTGCGTTGCATCGCATTAGACTTTCAAATAGTACGTTGGGATCGATTAGATTTTGAATTGACCAATAAAGAGTTAATGGGGTGTTACTTGCATTGCATAATTTGCATAATTTAGGTTTAGGAAATATACTACCGGAGATCACTATACAGCTGATACAGTTGCCGGATTTTTAATTCAACTTCCTTAATTTTTAAATAATGACGTTAGGAGACGAGATAAAAATACAAATTTTGTTGCCGTGGTTCCAATATTACGTACTAAAAAACCGCTGCATAAGGAATCACTACTTCTACATATATACATTTCCCATCCAAGTCTCTTTAAAATAAAACATCTTGACTATATTTGCACTATAGTATGTGAAAATAATTAATAATAAAATTTTAATACATTTAAGGCAGATGTCATAAAAAAATTTGATCCACTACGTGGATATGGAAGTAATTATGATCTTAGAATTTCCAACACCCTGTATATCACACCTGTCACGTGTAATAATTTTGTCAATTATATTTACACTTTATATCTGTACATTTTGAATAATAAGTGTAAGTATAGCTACTGCACATACACGCAAAAATATCTACCAGCTTTTCTGCTAGTGTAGTGCTATAATAAAACAATAACAAATTTTTATTATATCCGGGGTTAAATAAAAACAACATTATATAAATAGGGTTGAAGGCCCTTCTCTCCAAAGCTACGCAATGTTACCTAATATTATGACATCAGTATTTATTTCGACTTTTAAAAATTGGGGAGAAAGAACAGCGAAAAATGTTTTGCTTGGTATAAATAATTTATACACCCTAAACATGGTGCCATTTAGAATTACCTAATCCTTTTCAATGCAGTACGTTGCCCCCTAGTAAAAGAGTTAAGCTATGGCGGCTCATAGTTTGGCGGCAAGCCATAAAAGTACCTTGTCGAAAAGCAATTGTAAATATTTTTGGTTTACAACTTTTATGATGGTTTGGTCCTCGGTTTGGCCTGTTAAAATTGTGGTATTATAGATTTACGGAAAAGATATATTGGGTTACTGAACCCAAATAAAATTTTACCACATGAAAAGTGTTTCTCCGTGTCTAAAGATGTTATTGACTTAAAATTGTTTTCTCATTAACACCTAATATTTACGTAAGCTATTTATACTCAACACAAATTCGTATTTTTTTCTAGGTTGATCAATTAATTAACACTCTATTCTTTAGGAAATAAATGAGTAAACTACGTAGTTCGTACAATGAGGCTATTTATGAATTAATATTTAAAAGTAAAATGGTATAAACAAAGCAAAATAATGGGGAAACCACAACTTATCTAAGTCAGCAGATACTGAGACACTAGTAAATTTTGTGGCTTGATAAATTTGTTATTTAATTAATTTAATTCGTCCCCGGACTTTCTTTTCCTCTTTCCTACAGTACCTACATTTGGAGTCAATAAGGCTTTTTACCTGGAAATTCTTGAGTAGTGAATGGATTTTCGAAACTTCTTCTATAATGTCTTCTCAAGGTTATGTAAATTAATGTTAAAAACAACCAATGTCGCCGCTACATTTAGGAGGGTAGCCAAAAAAATTTAAAAAGAATATGACAAATAGATTTGATAGAGAATAAGATTGTAAGAAAGAAAACAGTATACAATTTTATAAAAAAACATGTTTTCCAAGTTTTAACGATCTGAAAATTGCGATATCACATTAAACAATTTGTACTTCCAGATGATTCCTTCAAATTAGTCAAAAAATCGCTGTTTTACGGAAAAATTCCCACAGCCACGAGACCTGTAAAAAGTGAAGCATTTGAGTTGTTTAAACATGATTTTCACTCCCCGCAGTTCTAAAAAAGGATGGTTTTTGAAAAATGTATGCATGTATATGAGTTTCTGCTCTTTTTCGCTTTTCTCTCTAGTTTGAGGAAAAACTACGCATTTTGGAGAAAAATTTCAGGGGAGAATAGTTGTAGAGCATAAAATTTTCTACAAATTCTATTTTTACATTTTCTCCGAATTCCACATAGTTTCGCCGCTAGAGGGCGCGAAATATAGATATAAAGAGACTTTTGCGCCTCTTAGATCTTTAGCCAAAATTATGCACTTTGGTGAAAAATATCAAGAGAGCAAAGTTGTAGTGCATTAAATTTTCCACAAATTTTGTCTCTTCGATTTTGTTCGAATTCCGCATAGTTTCGCCGTTAGAGGGCGCGAAAATCTATTTATGTATATTTCTTTCGCGCCCTCTAGCGGAGAAATTCTAAAAAAAAATTAAAACATGTACAGACGAAATTTGTAGGAAATCTTATCCTCTACAACTTTGCTCTCCTGATATGTTTCATCAAAATGCATAATTTTGGCTGAAAATTTAAAAAAAGGTGCAAAACCCTATATATTTATATATCTCTTTCGCGCCCTCTAGCGGCGAAACTATGTGGAATTCGGACAAAAACGTAGAGACAAAATTTGTAGAAAGTTTTATGGTGTACAACTTTTCTCTTCACATTTTTCACCAATACGGATAGTTTTTCCTCGAAATAGAGAGAAAGGCGAAAAAGCGCTAAAATTCATAAATATGTATATATTTCTCAAAACCACCCTTTTTTAGAACTCTGGGGGGATGAAAATCATATTTAGGTAACCCACATGCTTTACTTTTTACAAGTGTCATAGCTGCGGAAATATTTCTTTAATTTTTCCTAATTTGAAGAGACTAAGATCGTGTTTTGTAAAATAATTCGAACATCTACATGTAATGAGAAATGGGTATAGCACAACACTTAGACAACACAGTGACAATTAAATACTTTTTACTTATCTTTGCACGGTGAACTGTTAAGAAAATATAGCAGTGCTCGAGCTTCACCGAGATTCACTTTAGACCTCACATTTTACACATTTGTAATAAGCCCTTCGAGGGAAAACTAATGACCTAAAACAATACGGGGTGTTCCATTTGAGAACATTGTAGGTGCGGCTCTAGGGGTGAAGAGATGGGGCTATCCTATGTCTATTGATAAGAAAGTATCTCTATTGTTTCTTTTTGGCGTATTTTTGCGTTTTTTGCAAAAATCAGTATATACAAATTGTTGTTGCTAGGAGTGCGTTAACTAGTTCTAACGAACATAAATCGCCATAAAACAGAATTCTGGCATGTCGACCCATCAGTTTGGCCTCAGTTCAAGATTTTTTTTTTCGTGCAGACTTTCTTTTTTAAATACGCGTTGAAATTTTAGAATAACCTTTTACTAATGTTACAATGCGGATGCTTTTACGATTCTTTTCTAGATTTCGATCTCTAATCAAATTTTGATTGCTGGCGGAGGAGTTCGCTTCGCTCACAAAAATTTTTTAGAAAAATAAGTAAAAAATAGGCCACTACGGTATGGTTAAATGGGCTCCCAACTAACAATGTTGCTCTATAAATTTAAGATGATAGTACAATTTTATTTTATTACTGTTGCATTACTGCTCTGCAAAAATTATTTTGTTTTATTAAATCTGCCAAAGTGATTATTTAGTCTTCATAACTAAATCGTCATATAAATAAGTGCTTAGAATGTTCTTAAGGCTAAATTATAAAACATTTTGTAGAATTTGTTTCTCGCTGTTTTGTAAACGTTTATACAGCAATTATTATAGGATGTTTTAGCACACGAAGTAACATTGATTTATAACAGATTCATAGTAATGACCTCCAGTACTTTTTTTACCAAACATGTTAGTTACGGCGCCATGTTCCATAGAATCTATATACCTTTGTAATATTTTAAAACTATTTTGAGAATTATTATTGTCTGCAAAAACATTTAAAGAATAAATGACCGATGTTATTCTTCCTGTACATAACAAAAAAGTATCAGTGGAAATAGTAACACAACGCCTATAAAAATGTTTTGTCGTGTCTCGAATAATTTTATAATTATCGTCTACTCCTTTTTTAAATCGTATGTAAACGTTTATACAATTATTTTATAACACCCGCGAGAGCCATTATAAAATAAATTGAAGAACTACTTTGTTTTATAAACTGTGCCCATTTTGCGTCTATAAGCGTAGTATAAACATTTTGAAAATATTTATATCAACAATCTTGTTTTATAAAAAATGTTCTCTAAACATTCTTTCAGCTTCTACAAAACATCAAATTGCTAGTTGGGCTGTTATTAAAATCGATCGATATAAACTCACCATCATTCCTCACCAATGTCATTGCTTCATTTGTAACAAATAGAACTTTCTGTGAAAATAAGCAACTAATATCGAAATACCTCAAAGCTCAATTTTTGGCCCCATATTGTTTAATATATTACCACTACCACCAGCATCCACTATAGCTATTTATGAAGATGACACTGTAATCATAACACAAGATCTAATATTCACATTGCCGCAAACAAATTTCAAAATGCACTAATATTTTACTGAACTGGTGCATAAAATGGCCATTAAAGCTAAATTCATCAAAATGTGAAGCGAAAATATTTACTCTACGAAGACCACAAAACTCCAATATTATCAACGGTGAAAGAAAGTGTGGAATGCTGCAAACAGTGCAGTGCACTTAAATAAAGAAAGTAACGTAAATTTATCACAATAGCAAAAGAGTTTAATGACAGTTATCAATTCTAAACTCTTATAAACAGCAAACCGAAATTCAGAGTTAAGTGCGTGACACTAACATATAAATCGATCTTAATACCATTGGGAACTTACGAATGTGTGACATGGGGAACTGCTACTAAAATTAGTATTTTTTTTATATCTCCGCAAATTTTTAAAGATTAGCAATAAACTGCACTTAATTGCATTAAAAAAAACATGAATTTAAAAAAGTGATTTCTGGGCCAATGGGAGCCGAGGTACGCCACCCTTACGTTTCTATGATAACAACCAGTTCTAATCAATGTTTTAACTTGAAACTTGGTATGATGCAACTAGAATGCTTTATTTATAAACACAATTTTTTTATCCATTTTAATCAATTCTTCATTGTGAAAGTATCGATTAATGAGTGCGCAAAAACGTACGGTACGAGAAAAGGCCGAGCGGCCGAGAGAGAAGGGTACAATTTTCAACTTTGGAATTTGCAATAGGCCGCCATTTTGAATTGGAGGATCGGAGTTTTCCACACTTCCTAGACATCTGTCATCAAAGGCTATCTTTTCCCAAAGTTTCATCAAGTTTCGTAGACAATTTAGTTATTGCAATTCGAAAATGTTTCATTTTTTCAACTTTGTTGCTAATTTTGCAATAGTAAATAATTTTTGCGAATTTTCGCAATAGCCTATCCTTGTAGGAAATTTTCTTAGGAACAAATTTGATATGTACATCTCGAGTCGATTAGAGGCTTATTTCACGAGATATTTAAGAAAAACTAAAAAAAAAACAGGGTTTGACTTTCTATTTTGCAATCAAAAACAATGTTCTGTGTCTTCGAATCTATAAAGACCCGAGGATTGCTATTTATGTATTTTTAACCTATTTTTAAGCAAAAAATTGTAATGTTTAAAATGATTTCAGATTCAAAGTCTAATTCACCCCGCCTATTACTTCCACATCCACGAAATGGATCGGAAGTATAGTAATGGTGAAAAAAAAATTTCAAAAATGTTTTTTCTTGAAATAGGTTTAGAATATCATGAAACGCCGAGATTCCAAATTTGAGCGAAAAAAATTTTCTGTCTGTCTGTCGGTCTGTCTGTAACTTTTTTTGTCCGCACGTTTTCTCCGAGACGTTTAAGATATTGACTTGAAATTTTGTACACGTATATATTATAACGAGATCTGGAACTGGATTGTTTTTTTGAAGATATCCGGTGAAGGGTTGGGGGTAAATAAGGGTAAATAGGGAAAAATATGTAAAGCAAGCTGGTAAGAGTACAGTACAGTACTTGAAATTTGATGTATGTACTACAAGCCAAGGCCTCAAAATTTTTTATAACATTTCTCATCCCTTCCCCACCGCCCCCCACTTCATTATTAAAGGGGTTGATAAAACAAAATTGAGATATTCACTTGAAATTCGGTACACGTATAATTTATAATGACATCAGGAAATATATTATATTTTGACATTATTCTGATGAAGGGTTGGGGATTAAATAGGGGTAAATAGGGGAAAATAAGTAAAGCAAGCTGGTAAGAGTACAAAAACTTGAAACTAGGTGTATGTACTAGAAGCCAAAGCCTCAGATTTTTTTATAATATTTTTAACCCCCCCATCACCCCTACTCCTTTATCGGTTTCGGCGACCATATGGTTACATTAATTTTTACATCCCTTAACGGGCAAGATATTAAGGGACCTTAGTAAAATTATTTTATTTCTGCAGCTAATGTAAAAACCTTTACTAACCTCATTAACAAAATTAATATATTCATAATTAGAATAGTTGTGAAATTAGAGACTGTAACCATATGGTTACAGAGTCTATTAAAACAATTATAATTTCATTTTATTCATTATAAAATAAAATTGGGATATTCATTTGAAATTTGGTACATGTATGTATTATAACGCTTCTAGTCAAAACCTTAGATTTTTTTACAATCTTTTTCAACCCCCCACCAGCCCTACTCCATTATTAAAGGGGTTCATAAAATAAAATTGAGATATTCCTTTGAAACTTGGTACACGTATGTATTATAACGACATCTGAAACTACATTGTATTTTGAGATGATTCCGTTGAAGCGTTGGGGTTATTTAGGGGTAAATAGGGGAATATAAGTAAAGCAACTTGGTAATAGTACAGAAACTTGAAATTCGGTGTATGTACTAGAAGCCAAAGCCTCAGATTTTTTATATTTTTCAACCCCCACACCACCCCTACTCCATTATTAAAGGGGTTGATAAATTAAATTGAGATATTCGCTTCAAATTTGTTGTACTAGATGATTCTCTTGAAGGCTTAGGGGTTAAATAGGGATAAATGGGGAAAAATAAGTAAATCAAGCTGGTAAGAGTACAGTACTGTTTTTTTACTTAAACCAAAGTTCTAAGAATGGATCTGGCATCCTAAACGTTAGCAAAATGCAATATATTTTATATTAATACCTTTTCGATCTTTTCATATTTATTGTCATGAACCCCTTCTAATTGATTCTTTGATGTAAGAGTCATTAACATACTGGATAATGGTATTTTGTATACATCATGGACATTATTTTTAGAATAATGTGGTAGAGAATCCTAGAAAGAGAAATTTACAGAATACCACGACTAATATTTAGACAATGTGTATTAGTTTTACTTTTAGTGAAGATCAATTAATTATATTTCCAGTAATTCCATTAGTGCAAAATGACTAAACGTGCCGATTACTAATAGGTGGATTTCCCGTTTGATATAGAAAGTACCATTGCCTCAGCATTGCACACTGCAAGTACATGAAATAATTTCAATAACTAAATGGTCTATTCAAACCAGGAATGCCACTCAACACCCACATATTATCTTACAATCTCGGTTTATTCGAAATGGAGTCTTCGTAATCGACATGTTATCAGGGACGAGGCAGTGTCGGCGGAGCATGCCGAGAGCGAACATCGCTAATAATCGAACATAGAGTACAGCTAATGGGAAAGCCAACTCATGTGTGGTCCCACGAGGTGCTCAAGTCAGTCACACGACCATATTCTATCTAAATAAAACACAAGTCAACTTTTATTCTCATTTATGCTTTCTTTTGAAAGCAAAGTGCCGCTACAAGAAACCTCTTAAATGAAATTTGTTCTTTTATCTCTATAGTTAGCTCGTAATTAAATTTTTATTGGTGGGAACAGGTCAGCATAGATTGAGAAAAAATTTGGTTTAGTCAATGCTAACTTTGTATAAAATTGCTAGTATTAGTGTTTTACTCGTCAAAAGTGTGCAGTTACATCGTAGTAGTTACATCGGGAAGGGCATGCGGCCCATGACGCACCGCCCCCAGAGCCGACTAAAACTGATAGATGTGAATACTAATTGACCAATTCCTTTGGTCAAATGATAGAGAAAAGCAATTAAGTAAATCATTTTTTGTTACAAAAGTTAAAGAATTTTTTTTTACTATTTAGAAGTAGAGAGTAGAGAAAATTAATGTTGACTAATAAAAAATAAACATATGTCTATTAAAATGTTCATTTCTAATTTTCGAATTTTTATGATAACCTACATTCTGATTATACAAGAAAATAAATTGCTATAAAATGAAATTATTTATAAAATACCTATCTATAAATATTTCAATTACCAAAGACACGTGCCTTGGAGTCAGTCTTCATCAATCAACATTGAAAATCAATATCTAATTTTTGTTCTAACATAATAGCCGACACTGGTTATGCAAGGCACCAAATAGTTCTAAAATTAATTTATTTCTAAAAGATATTCATCCCGACATGTTTTTGAAATAAAAAAATCACTAACTTCTTGCACGCGTTTACACCTTGAAACATTTTTCTCCGTTGTTGTTGTGATTTTTACAATTTAAAACATTTTCTGCATAGGTACTAGCATAACCAGAATCCAGGTTATTGAAAGAATTCAAATATTGGAAATAAATATTTCTAGAGATAGTTTTGCTTTTTAGTTGTCATAGATATTTTTTCTGCTGTTTACCAAATCCTATAAAGGATTAGACAACTCGTATCGATGGGATGCCAATCAAATCTTATCGCCTTTGTCGGTTCTCTGTACACCAAGTAACTAATAATTGAAAAACAAATTGTGCTCCTTCTCTTCTTTACTATGGGCAAAGCCATTTAGTATATAATATATAGTTTATCCAGTGTCAGTTTGGAAATCATAAAATAACCGGAAAGGAATAGCTCATAGCACCAACGATGTCATAAGCGCCGACTGACAAATTTTAGAATCACTTTTTAATTACTGTAAATACTGTTTCACTACTTTACATTAATTCATAGGCACGATGCACATTATTTATTTATAATAAATAATGTTAGTTTAATGAACAAATCCACAAATGATTCAATGAAAGTAAATAAATATCATTTAGCCTACGGCTATGCTACCGGTAATATTAAGAATGAACAAAGAGCAGATGACGGAATTGGTGAGCCAGGTAAACTATCGACTTTCGTTTGAGGTAAGCGCATAACATGTCTGGTTAACTATATTCGTATATGGGTATCGTTCGTAATATTCAAGTACAGTCTCGGTGTTGTTATTCTATCACAAGCAGGCCTCGTAATGGTTTATCCTGGTAGCTACGCTTTAGACTGAATTTTAAAATTAAAAATAAAAATACTATACTTCTGTTTAGAATATTGTCAAAAACAGTATAGTTTGAGTGAAATAAACCTGCCATTTCTTTTGATCACAATGCAGCTCATTTTTTGCTCTACTTTTCAGTATTTACAAACAAACATACTATACAGAATCAAATCTTCCACCAAATTTTAAAGCACGACGTTTAATACACGATTGTTTCAAGGAAACGACATACAGGGTGAGCAAACTATCCCTTCGGACCTCTTTTCTCATAACGCGCAAAAAAGAAATATTGTTACCTCGAGATAGGGCCTTTCCCAGCAACTCCACCGCAGATGGATATTTACTGGTGGAGCGGTTAATAAATAAAAAAGAAAGGGGAAAAAGGAAAAAAAAATACAAAAATAAAATAAAAATAAAACCTGCCAGATTCAGAGACACAATAAGCAGAAAACTTAGAAAAAGAAAAATAAGGAGATGACAATGGATGGGAACTTAAAAGAAGCATGGAAACTGAAAAGAAGCATATCGCAAACAACTGCACCACACCCTAACCGATGATGACAAATGGAAACTTAATAGAAGCATGGAAACTTAAAAGAAGCATCTCTCAAACACCTACACTTCCCATCTTATATTCCCACCCTATGCGTCATGCGGCTCTCGTTGCTGACAACAAGCATGTCCAATGTCCAACCCGGCGTATGCAGCTGGTCCGGCGGTATATAAAACATCCGAGATTTGGTTCCGGCACGCGGTTTGGCCGTTTGTTGAGCGTATTCGACGGACGATCAGGTTGCGTGTTGGAGCGAACCTCCATAGATGCCCGGAATGGGCAGCAATGCCCACCATACGCTGGCAAATCAATCAATCAATCAATCAAGAATCTGAACTAATACAGGATGTTTTCTGGGATATATGCAACTGGTAAAACATTGTAAAGAATGGTACCGACTTCAAAATAATGATAGTAATTTTATTATTAATTTGGAAATACAGTCTAAAGCCTTGCTACCAGGATAAGTCATTACTACTCGTTATAAAGCCTATTTGTATGATATTCGCACACGATTGTTTACCTGGCTTACCATTACAAGCCCGCTGCCTGATTTGGTTTATTCATATAATTGCCGCTAGCATAGCCATAGGTTAAATGATATTTATTTACTGTTATTGAATCATTTATGGAGTTGCTCATTAACCTAACATTATTTATTATAAATACATAATGTATTATGAATAAATAGTATACACCATGCCTTTCAATTAATATAAAGTAGTAAAATAATATTTACAATAATTAAAAAGTGGCTCTAAAAATTGACGGTCGGCGCTCATGGCATCGCTGGTGTAACGTTATGATTATGAACTATTCCTTTGTCGGCCCTTTTTATTAATTTCAAACTTACTTTAGATATCCTGTACCTAAAGATTATTAAATAAAATTTCACCAGTTTTTCGGAGAATAGTCATGACGTTCTCTTGCATGACCCATTTCGTAATTCTCATACAATCGTATTTTGAAATGATCACAGGAAAATGCGGTTATTGCATTCTTTCGTTGCAAATGTCTTATTAGCGAGTTATTGCAGATTTATACCATATTCTCCAGTACTTCATTTTGACATACACACATGCGCAGATTATTAGGTGCTTACGGCCACAACGCGCAAGAAGAATTAAATTTAATATTGAAAGATATAAGCGTTTAAAGTGTAACAAATGTTCAGTCGCGACCGCTGGGCGTTGGGGTAGTTCGATTGGAGTGTTTTTGGTATCATTGCTTAGGTTGGACCTGTCTGCGTCGCATAAAAGTGGTCTCAAGATTCCACGATTATGGGGGTGGCAATGGGGGAGGAAAATGTTGGATCCCTACATGTTGGTTCTTTTTATAAGACTCTGATGTTTAAGTGAACTATAAGTGAACTTAATGTGAATTTTCCGAGACAGGCCAAGAGGTAATTTCGTATGTAGTGGTGGCAAGTCAATATATGGTTTTCAAAGGCGAGACAAAAGGAACATATATAAAAATGACTTTGTAGATGATAGCAAGACAAGTGGTATTAATAAGTAAGGGTAGAGGGTGGAAATATGTGAAATTTCCTCATGATAACTACGCTCATTTCCAATGTGTTAAAAGTTTGTTTGCTGATGAATTCTGTAATTTTCTTTTCATGAGCAGTTTCATTCCTTTGTTATTTTTTTAACATTATTTTTACCATCCAGAAGGCGGATGGAGAATTTGGTAATTTTTTATGGTTTCGATTCCACTATTTTTTGTGATTTTGCTAATTTGTGTGGACCATTAAGTTCCCGGATACAGTAGTTTATATAGTTTCAATTTTAATCTTTAAATAACAGGAACTTATACATATATGTATATAAAAATCAAGCACAGGTGTACTCCGAGATTTAATTCAAGCAAACTAGCGTAAAAACTACGTGTATCAAACCCATTATTAACATGTTGTTTTTATTAAAACATTATTTTTTACACATTTTTAGTGTTTAATAATAATAGGTCAAATGGTAGCAGGTGCAAGAGCCAAGAGCACCCCTGATTAAATGTCCAGTTTTTGGTTAGACCTTGATTTACACTTGTCGGGGGCCACGTTAACGTATAATCATGTACGGTTCTACAAACAACTGATAGCTATAGCTGTTATAACTAACAGACATAAATTACATACAAAACTAACACCATAATTGTAGATTATACCAACAAACTTATAAGCAACTACGTTTATACTCATTTAAGATGGGAGAGGGTGGAACATAACTTCCCTTTTTCAATTTGTAATTGAATATGGCAGATTCATAAATATTTTTAAAAGTCATTTAATCCACCTACAAAAATAAAATCTTTGATGAAACCAAAAGATTGCACCACACAAGTTATTTTATTCAGTAAGCAGTAAGCGTATGGCATTAGTTCTTTGATCAAATGGGATTCATATGGGATATTCTTAAAAATTAGTCATCCTAAAAAAACATTTCAAATAAGAAACGTGTCGTCATATTTTGGTTTTTATTTCGTCTCAGTACACTTGGTATAGAAAGATAAAAGAGATTTTGGTTTGCTATACCTATCCCTGCAAATTATCACCTTATCGAAATACCCTAGAAAAAAAATCATATTTCCTAGACTTTTTAAAATTTTACTTTCAATTAACAATTTTTTTTTAACAAATAAGTATATAACAGTAATAGTAATATTTATTCCAAGACCCAGAGACACCAAAACTGATAGTTATTCTTATAGGCCGATTCAGAAAAGTATCGAGATACTCAGTTGAAAATTTAAAGTATTCCTTCTCAGCGTTTCCTTATAGTGAGGATTATTTAAAAGTCTACTTTTTATACAAACACTAACTGATAGGCACCTGTGAAATATCTTCAAGTAAGAAATATAAGAATTTCGGAAAAATTGCCTGCTTGTTATACAGCAGTGACTCCAAAAGCAGAACAAAAAAAGCAAAAATTATATCATACCCCAACCACTTAAAATTGCTGTCATCTTGTCGGATGTATTATCCTCTTACGTCAAATCAAGGGCCTGCTTGATCGGTTAACTCTTTATTTATTTATTCAACTTATTATGCGATGAGAATTAATTTTTTTCAGTTTTATGAATCTTGAACAAATAAACAAAGAGTGAACCTATCGAGCAGGCGCTTGATTTGGCGTAACAGGATAAATAAATCCGCCAAAATGATACCAATTTCAAGTGATTGGGGTATGACATAATTTTTAGCTCTTTCTTTCTTATTCTACATGGAATCCCTCATGTATAGCAAGCAAGAAATTTTACAGAAATTCTTATATTTCTTTACTTGAAGT